>ML431321.1:536-29101 GCA_005239525.1 Nicotiana knightiana
TGAAATAGAAGTCTCCTACACGGTTAGGGTTCGCCCTAAACCTATAAATAGACTCCTAAAACACAATTAAAGGAGGAATTTCGTGGATTAACAGTAGACAAGAAGAAAGTTCCATTGAAGAGCAAGAACAACGATTTCTACAATTTAGTAATTCTTACTTTATATTTCAATTATGCAATTATTTGTAGTTTTGTTTCTTCAAGACATGAGTAGCTAAGTTTTAATCTAGGGTTTTGGTAGAACCCGTTGGGGATGAATTTCTTTTAATATTAATATATTTTGGTTGATTATTCTCTATTTGTTCAACTACGTTCTTATTGTAGTTAATTGAATGGCCATCAATTAGCTGTGCCTATTTAGTATGTATCTACTTGAGAGAGAGTGCATATTTAGGTAATTGTTTGAACAACACCACTCCCAGAGTATAGACGAGAGTCATAACCGAGGGTTTAGAGGTTGGATTAGAGATAGCGATACCTCGGGTGCAATCTAAAGTGAACTGTATTGCGATCTAGCTAGCGTAACTTGAGAGAGTGCGTCTAGTAAATTATCATAATTACTCGAGAGAGATTTATGGTAGATAGAGAGTTCATGATTGATTGAGACGATTAATTAAGCTATAAGAAGTATCGGAGAAAGAATTCACCAACGGGGGAAACCATAACCTTAGGTCTTTATTATCATTGTTTACATTAAATTGTTAGTTAATTGTTAGTCTATTATTTTGCTAGTAGAATTAGTTAAACAACACAAATTGATATTCAAAAGTCTTAAGAAAATTGATTAAACATTAGTTTAGTATTTTATAGACCCAATTGATACGTTCAATTCCTCGTGGGATCGACTTTGGGCTTAATACCCCAGATTTATATTTGCAACGCCCGTTTAGTCTTTATAGAAGACATAGTTGAGCGTGATCAGAGAACACAGTCAAAGTTTTTGCAATAGGACGCCCACCTAGAGAACAACGGAATACATGTTCAAGTTTTGGCAATCAGGCGCCCACCTGGAGAACAAGGGAACACAATTAAAGTTTTGGCAATCAGGCAACCACCTGGAGAAGAAGGGAATATGGTTCAAGTTTTGGCAATCAGGCACCCACCTGGAGAACAAGGGAATGCAGTTCAAGTTTTGGAAATCAGGCGCCCACCTGGAGAACAAGGAAATACAGTTTCAAGTTTTGGCAATCAAGCGCCCACCTGGAGAACAAGGGAATACAGTTCAAATTTCGGCAATCAGGCGCCCACCTGGAGAACAAGGGAATGCAGTTCAAGTTTTGGCAATCAGGCGCCCACCTGTAGAACAAGGGAATACAGTTTCAAGTTTTAGCAATCAGGCACCCACTTGGAGAACAAAGGGAATACAGTTTCAAGTTTTTGGCAATCAGGCGCCCACTTGGAGAACAAGGGAATACAGTTCGCGTTTTGGCAATCAGGTGCCCACCTGGAGAACAAGGGAATACAGTTTCAAGTTTTGGCAATCAGGCGTCCACCTGGAGAACAAGGGAATACAGTTCAAGTTTTGGAAATCAGGCGCCCACCTGGAGAACAAGGGAATACAGTTCGAGTTTTGGCAATCAGGCGCCCACCTGGAGAACAAAGGGAATACAGTTTCAAGTTTTTGGCAATCAGGTGCCCACCTGGAGAACAAAGGGAATACAGTTTCGAGTTTTTGGCAATCAGGCGCCCACCTGGAGAACAAGGTAATACCGTTCAAGTTTTGGCAATCAGGCGCCCACCTGGAGAACAAGGGAATGCAGTCCAAGTCTCGACAATCAGGCACTCACCTGTAAAACAAGGGAAGTCATTTCAAATTCAATTCAGGTTAGAAGTAGCAGAAGCTCGCGGCAAGGATGCGAGTCGACAATAGATGACCAACAGAAGTAGTCTTAATCCAGAATAAAAAAAACAAAAAAAGGAAGAAGTATCCAAAATGCAGAAGCTGAGGCAGTATGTGGATTGCTCAAGACATGGTTGAGTCACGAGTTTTGCATGTACCGTCATGATCCGAAGAGCTGAAGAACAATGAACTAGCACCTGCAGCTAGCAAGCATCAAGGTTCAAATCTAAAGTTTGCATGAAGACCATTCAAGACTCAAGATCAAGCTTCAGAAGACTTATAGATAGGAATCTTGTAACTCATAGCTGACAGGCTTAGTTAGTCTTTTTTATTTTTTATTTTGATGTAATAACAGGGCCGCGGATCGGAACCTCGACGGAACGACACCTCAATCGGCTCTCTACCCCGGTATACTCCACCACTATTCCTACTTCTGAACTACACGTGGCTTGATTCCTTTATAGCCAAGGATATGTAGGCAGCTCAGATACCAGGGCTCGGTCACATTCTCCTTTCTTTTAGTTTTTGGGTTCTCTAAATAAGGGTCGGGTCAAAAAATCTGTCTCGTTGTTCTTTGTCTGAAAACTCTTCGTGTTTCCAATCAAATAGTTGTAGATGTAGACATGAAATTTTTTACCCTCCCCAAGATTTTATACATTTTAGCTTTTTAATATTTAGTTTAGGTCTAATATCACTATTTTAACTTGTTTGGACTCTTTTACTTTATTTTATTAAAAAAATTGAAAAATACAAAATAAGTTTCATTTTTTTCTATTTAATTAAGGTATTAGGTATTTTTAAAAAAATATTATTTTTAACCCATTTTTATTTTTAGTATAATCTTTGAAAATATCAATATATATAACTTCATGTCATAAGGTAGTTTGTTTTAATTAATTAGGAATGATTTCATAATTTTATAGTCATTATTTTAGGAATTAATATTTTTAGTCTGGTAGAGTTAAATGGCCACTTTTAAAGGTAAATTTGGCCAAAATTTGGCCCAATTCAGACCAAGTCCATGATTTCTAAGCCCACACTCCCTTAAACTAGAAGACCCCCTAATATATAAAAACCCTAAGACTCTTTTTCTTCCTCACCTCTTGAACTCTACCAACGCCCACACACCCTAAACCTAAAAAAACTCCTCACAGTCGTCACCCTAACAAACCAGCCACACCCTATCGCCAAATCCTCCGAGAAACACCACCAGCCTGCCGCCGCTGAACTCTTCATCTCTAAAAAACTCAGCAGCCGCCCACTCCCTTTCCTCACAAAAACCAACTACCGTCGCCGCTTTCTTTTTCAATCTTTCCACCAGCCGCCAGCCAGCCGGCCGCCAGATTTCATCACTGGTAAAGGCCGACCGTCACTCACCTTCAACCTACACCACCAAATCGCCGACCAAACCAGCAGTAGCCAACACCCTCACTACCAAAACTCTCCGAAAATCCGGCAACAACCTTCGAACCGCACCATCACCCAGTGTAACCAGACCCCTCTTTTCTCCCTTATAGCTGACTTCACCTGCAGATTACAAAGAAGCAAAAAAAAACAGTAGAGAGAATGAATGAGCATAAGGTCTTGGCTACTTAGATTTGGTAGCGACGCCGTCCGCCTCGAGGTTCAGAGTCTCGCCAGTTTTGTCACTATGTTTCGCGTTTGTTTTTTGAGCTTCGATTGTTGTTTGTTTTTGGACATCACATTGATTAAAACTTCATATTCAGATATGATTATTTAGCTTTCTATTTAAGTTTTTTACCAAATTAAGTTTGTTGGTTCGAGGTCGGCCATTAAGTTCGTGTTAGAATTTTAAATCGGGGTATGTTTGAGTTTTATGTTCGCGACAGTTCCGGCCACGTGCAGATATCATACCATCTTCAAATCTCTAGATGAGATCTAATTAACATCAGAAGTGGTTCTTGCTCTAACTGAGTAGGTCTCGAGATTGTTTCGATTTCAAGATTTTCCAAGTCCCGCTGTATTGGAATGCGGTTTAGCTGAGGTTTCGTTCGTGGATTCGATCCGGTCAAGGTCTTGTTCATTCGATAAGTTTCGGCGATTCAAAGTTTTAAGGTCCATTTCTTATCTCATTCCTAATTAATTTTGATTGTTAGTGCGTATTGGAATTTGGAAGTTTGGGTTAGAATGAGGTTCTATTTCAAGCATGCTATTGTCTCTAGCTTAATATTTATGTTTGTGTGTTATATGTTGAAATTGTTTAAAGTGGGCCGTGGGATTTTGGACTAAAACAAAGAAAAATTGGAATTGTAATATTTATTGCTCTTATCACTTGTTTATCGCTAGGATCATGCTAATCCGACCACACTCATGTAGGCAAATTTTAGGATTTTCGACGTACACGTTACATAATTATGAGTTCAGGAATTAAGACCTAAGTATGTGTTCGCTCAGCTTTAACCGAACAATCTTAATAATGATAAAATATTTTTAATTGTGTACACGTACGCGTGATATGATTTGAGCGTCGATTTTCAAAATTAAACAAAGGTACACGTTCGGGTGACTTTGGCCAAATAATTTTTTCTTATTAATAAAATGCTATTAATTATGTACACGTACGCGTGTCATGATTTTTATGATTTTTAGGGCGCTGAATTAGATGAGTACACGTACGCGTGACTCGACTCAGGATAATTTAATAAAAGCGGTAAAGAATATATAAATGCACATATGTATAAAAGCAGTAGTGAAACAATTTAGGTCAAGTTTAATCATTAAGCGACCGTGCTAGAACTACGGAACTCGGGAATGCCTAACACCTTCTCCCGGGTTAACAGAATTCCTTACCTGGATTTCTGGTTCGCAGACAATTTAAATAGACTCAAAAAGATTTTTAATAAATAAATGGTGTCCCGGAACACCGTAAGAAATTCGGGTGGCGACTCCGAACAAATAAAATAAATCCCAAAAATCGAATAATGTCACTTAAATTGGAAAAACTCTCTATACCCTTGGCGGGAAAAAGGAGGTGTGACAGATTTAACTACTAATTTTGATACCAAATTAGTCAAAATCACCTCCAATCTTCCTCAAATTTTGTATATTGACTCATCTATATGTTTTCAATGAATTCGACCATATCCGTTGAAAAATGTCCTTTTTTACTTCGTTTTTTGGAATCTTGTATGTATATATATATATATTATTTTTAATCACCTTATTTGCTACCTCATCCATGAAATTTTCTTTCCGTCTTGCATCTAATGTTGCTGATCATGCTTAAAAATATGGAAGTAGATGTGATTCTTGGAGAGGAAAAATCTTATTTATTTGAATTTTTAATTTTTTATATGCGATTGACTAATTTTTGTAAATCTATGATTAATGACTGAAAGTTGATAAGTTAAGACTTATTTGAGATATTTACGTATGATTCCCGCTATTTGGGAAATTTCATAACTAGCTAAGCTCTAAAATTTTATTACAATTAGTTAATTTACCCTCAGCAACAACAAAAAATGATATTACTCCAATAGTCAAATTTCATTTAAAACTCCCCAACCCATTAAATGGAGATATCTAATTTATAATCCACCTCCCATGGAAAAAAAAAACAGAAAAGAAAGACAAAAGAGCAAGAAAAAAATTGGAGGTCGCAGAGGTGGCCAGAGAAGAAGAAAACAACTTCAGAAAAATAGTCCCCGTATATTATTTTTCTCGAGGGCGGAAATTTGTATAATTGAGGCTTTTCACCCGCTTGTAAGTTTTGACAAAACACATACTTATACATCTCCACAAAATGTTTTTAATAAGCACTTTTTCTATAACATGAAGTTATCAATTAGCTCCCGCAACAATGGTATGCCAAAACGAAAAATTGTAGCAATTTTAAATTTGGTACATACAATGTCTTCACTTTTATATACACCACAATTTTGACAAGGTACAATGTCTAAATTTTTCTTTTTATAATACAAAACCATTTAAAGAGATAAGTCTATATAAAATCTAAGAACTTTCAAATTGTTAATAAACTTAATCTCTAGAAAGTTATAACAACAACTATAACCCAATAAAATCACACACGTAGTGTAAATAGACTTTATTCCTATTCCGATGGAGTAGGGATATTGCTTCCGATTGACACTCGGCTCAAAAAAACGAAAGAAATGAAAAAGACAGTACATCAGTATCATCAACATAAATCATAAAATTAATAATAACATTATAAGAACCAGAAAATAGTTGAAACGTAATAACAATAACCAGTAAAGAGAAACAGTAGAATAGTGTGAACACAACATTAATCACTAGCAATCTAAGAGAAACCTATCGGTCTATCCTCACATTCGGAACGAATTAGAAAAATGTTCAACTATCTCCTAACCTACAACCCTAATGCTCGATTTCTACATCTTCCTATCAAGGACCATGTCCTCGAAAATCTGAAGTCACGCTACATCCTGCTTGATCACCTTTCCTCAGTATTTCTTAGGCAACCCTCCACCTCTACAATTATACAAGTAATATCAATAAGAACAAAAAATTATTTTTTTCAATTGTATGTAGTGCTTATTAAATACAACAATTGACTTAACTGGGAAACAGTTTTAAAAGTAAAATTCATAAAATCTTTCTATATCAATAATTAATAATATCTCAAGAAAATAAAATAAAATGAATTGAATATCTAATGGTCATGGAAGATAAGAAGGGAGACTTGTCTAATTTGCTTGGGAAAGGCCAATAACTTTGGCATAGAAGGCCACGTTCCTAGTAGTGTCCCCTAAAGTCATAACGTGTTTCGCTCACAGAGCGCCACCCCCCATGCAATCAAAAAAGTCCAATAGCTCCGTTTCCCCACTGTATAAGAACTGCGAGTTCTTCTTCTCCCAACTACGCAACCAAACAGTCACTAATATAATTCTGCAGAACACGTTTCACCATGGATGCACAACAACGCGGTGGCCATGCTTACGAAGATGTTACTCACTCAACAGAGTTGCACTCAGGTGATGCATTTGCAAATTTCTTAAAATAGAATTTACATATTTTAAACTATATAAAAAAGTATTAAAAGTTATACATAATTAAGGATTCAAAATATTTAAGGCGTATGTAAAAATTGTAAGAAAGAAAAATTTCTTTTATGGGACAGAGGGAATAATAATACTCTAAAATCTGTAACAACTTGTCCCCAGTTCATTTCTTTTTATTTGTCTCGTGACTTGTGATTAGGGGTGCCAAACGACCCGTTCGGATATGAACGGGTCAAAACTTATAATTTTAAAAACGGATAAGTTATCCAATCCGACTACTCGTATTTAAGACAAATAAGACATTCATATTATCTGATCATTTTTTAAATATGATCATTTATGTGAGAATTTCTTCTCTTCCAAACGAGAGAGGAACTCCAATTTCAGGCTTTATAAATTTAAAAGTTAAACACATTAGTTATCTATTAGTTATCCATTTGGTTAATCATTTTTAAATGGATAATATGCATATTCGACCTGTTTTTAAATAATTTATTATCCAATATATTTTTTATGAAAAATATAGGTGGATAACTGTTTTTTTTTAAACCTCTACTTGTGATATATTGCAGGGGATGAAAGACATGGTAAAAATGCGGTTCACGGCCAAGGGGAAGTAGAAGATGAAGGAGCGCAGGGAACCAAAATAGGACTACCAACAGTGTTAGACGATGACCCTAATGCACCAAAAGATCGTCCTGAGGACAAATCTTCTTCTAATTATCAGAGCAAAGTCACTGATCCTACAGGCGCCAGTAAGTTTCTCTTTGACGACTGATCTCAAATCTACATGCTTTCAGAAATTTGAAATAGAGAGTTTGTATAGAAACTTTACAATATCATTTCACAGAGTAATCTGCTTTGTTTGACTAGTTTATGGGGCACAGAGTTTGTGAAAGAAATGAAACTTTTGAAATTTTAGGTTTAAAATAAGTCCTCATTTGTATGACTATAATTTATTTTGTTAACGATAAGCTCTGATAATTCTAAACTAAAGTTATTTCCAAGTAGATGATAAAAGTTGAATTTTCTTTTTTCTGAAATATATAACAGATAAGGAAGAGGCGGGAACTACACCACTAGTTGAGTCATTCGAGAAAATGAGCGTGAATGAAGGAATAAGGGCAGAGAAAGGAGCAGGAGAAGTTGGCGGTACAGAAGAAGAGGGAAAGAGTAAAGCAACTGAGAAAGGATTGTCAATGAAGAAGTACTTGGCAGAGAAATTTAAGCCCGGAGAGGAAGATAAGGCACTTTCTGAGGTGATCGCAGGCACACTTTCGGGAACAGATGGGGAGGAAAAGCCAAGAGGGAAGGTTAAAGAATCAGAGGAAGTAGCAAAACAAACAGATGAACATGGTGTTGCTGCTGCTGCGGCTACACACGGTGAAGGTTCAGGAAAGGGTATTGTAGGTAGGATTAAAGGTGCTGCTAGTTCGTGGTTTGGTAAAGGTACTGGAAAACCAGCAGCAGCAGCAGCAGGACAGACCCCTACCGTCTCAGATACTAGTAATTAAGTGCCTTTTATGTTTGCTACTGATCCCTCCGTTCAAATATATATGCTGGTTGCCTCTTTTCCTTGTTTGGTATTCTGTTTGTTTGAGGACGTGTAATCTATTGTAATTAGATAATGAGATCTCTGTTGTTCCCTACTTGGTTGGGTCGGTTATGGTGCATCTATCTCTTTTGTATATTTATAGCCTGTTTGGTCGAGCTTCTAAAATCTTAAAAAAGTTCTTTCGATGAAAAATAGTTCGTATTTGACTAATTAATTTGAAAAGTATTTTTGAACAATAATTACAATTACTGTTTAGTCGTTGTTGAAAATTGCTTTTAAATGTATTTTTTTTTTAAATATTTCTCTAAAAAATGCTTTTGGAAAGAATTTATTTCTTTTTTGCTTTTTCAAAAATTGTTTTTGCTTCTCCTTAAAAGTATTTTTTTTCCTTCCAAAAATTTGATCAAAAAGTACTTTTGGCCGAAAAAAAAACTTAGGTAACTAGGCTATTACTTTCGTTGAATTATGTCATATCTGTGTGGCTGTTAGGTTTTGAACCAACCGTGGGGAGCCGGGAGTTAAAAGTATAAAGAAATCAACTCACAGAGAAGTCGAGACGAGTAAACAAGGAATGTCAGTATTTTTACATACCAAAACTATTACTCCCCTCTCTCCGTGAATTTATTTAACTGGCATAGAGTTTAAGAAATTTTTTTTTTTTAGAAATTATGATCCTAAACAAGTCAGAAAGAGGTTCACAATATTTTTGTGGTTATAAAAATTTATTTAAATTATTTTTAAATTTAAAAAGATGTTATTTTTTTTGAAACAGATCAAAAGGAAAATAGATAACGAACTGATACACATATTGGAGTATCTCTCTTCTAGTGCACTATTTGATCAAATACATAGTTGAATAGAAGAATTAATATGTTTTTCTGTAAAATGCATCGAATTCATGACATATACGCTAGTATATACTGCCGCAACACAAGGATTACACAATAGAGTACATAATATTACATCACAAATACTCATATGAAATTCATACCGAATATTTACTTATCTAAAGCTCACCTTATAAATGAAGAACTGAAAGAACTTACCTAAGCAAAGCTCACTCTCAAATACAAATCCCTATAGAGGGAGATTCCTTTGATAAGTAAATAATTAGTAATAACTTGCTAAGATAACCTTTAATTAATCTCTGAAGGCCTTTGCCCTACTAATAGTATCAGTCTGGCAGCCTATTAGTATCAAGTGTATGATTTGAACACAACCAGAGATATAATTAAATAAATTAAATGGAAATAATACAACACTAGAGTTCAACTGCGTTGAGAGGAGGCTGGAGTAGGTAATTGATAAGCTGAGATTCAAAGTGCTCGTGACTTTATAATGTCAAAGCTCATTTCACTGGGATCTGTTGCTTGCAATTCGACTTGAATTCCATCCAATTCTCTCTTGAATCTATCCTTTGAGCTTGCATACACCATCTTCATCCTCACCTTTGATGTATCAGGTGACCTGAAATCCATGTTTAAAATTTAAGACGGGTGATATATTTGCTAGAAACAATGGAGGGTGATGTCATATTTGAGCTAATTAAAATTGTTATTATATGGTACCAAGCAATGAAGAAAATCTTGCTTTTCTGGCAATTTTCATTAGTTATGAAGTCGAAATCGAAGACAGCATAGCGGCACTCATCGGCAGGGAGAGAGTTGGTGAAATCATCGTAGTTTTCGTCTGGATTTCCAAGCTTCTCCACAACCACTTGTTGGCCTTCAATCTTGAATACTATGAACCTGTAGTTTCTCTTTGCTTTTAATTCCAAGAACTTCAGCTTACACTCGTCTAACACAGCCATTCCAGACGCAGCATTTGCCTGTCCAACAAAAATTTTTAATGACATGAAGGAAAATGAAAACAAAAAAAATAAGGGCAGTCCGGTACACAAAGCATCCCGCATTCATCGTAGGGTCTGCGAAGAGCCGCACCATATCCCCTCATGCAGTAAATTCTTAAGTAAATATGAATATACCATGTGTTTATAAAAAAAAAAATATAATAATAAGCAATAAGGGCATGCAACTAACTAAGTAGTTCCCTTTTCCAAGGCCAGAAGTATGGCAAATGGATAACAAAACGACTAGTCTATTTCCTCTGCTTTAATCACAGCATTATCTTTTAGGTTATTTCCTTTCAAATTCCATTTTCATTTTCCAAGTTTCAAAATGCAGGTTTGAGAAATATGACACTAGGCATTATATATTATTAGAAGCTTTTTACGTAGAAGATGATCAAAGCACTAGCTGGGAACATTATGCAACATCGTGAAAGCAAAAGAAAACAAATATCATGTATAATGTATACAAATTAAAAGGGTCTTGAAACGGTAAAAGCCGAGAGAGGAAGAAGAATATATACCATGATGTCGTGCAATGAGGAAGAAAATTAAGGATCTCTACAAATTAGATAGGAGAAAAATGGAAGGGAAAATATGGAGAGGATTGAGTTGTATGTAAATGGATAGAGATCCTTGAATTCGTAAGAGTGAAGACGTTAGCAGCTTTATAAAACAAGAGAGGATTGCGGAGAATAAGAGAATTTTGTGGGACAAAATAAGGGTTCAGAATTTTTTTAAAGTTTTTTAGAGCTTCAACATGTCCACGACCACTCTTCCATCCTCATGCCTGCCGTTTAAGTTATGCTGGGCATGACGCCCCTTCATGCTCTCCAAATATTCATTAGTATATACTTATTATTGAGTTTTATCGTTAAAGCCAAAAAATTTTCAAACTTGTAGTTTATAACAAGCAATAATTATTTGTGTAATTATTAATGATCTCATTAAGCTCAAAATTAGATGGTATAATTCTTTCTAAACATAAGAAATATCACTCTTTCTAAGACAGATTTAAAAAAAAAACGCATACATAAATTGGGATAAGAAAATTACTTACACAATAAATTGTATAATTAATAATTTAAAAGAATCCAACTTCACCGGCATCACCTAGATCTAGGACAATAATCTTATAAAATAATTCTCCCCCTCTTGGCTAGGGACGGAGCTAGAAGCTGAAGTACGGGTTCGGTCAAACCCAGTAATTTTTGTCCAAACTCTATATGTATTAAGATCTTAACTTTAAATATGTACCTAATAAAATTCAGAACCTAATTACCAATTGCTATCCTAGAATTTAGAAATCATAAAGTTTAAATCCTGACTTCGCCTCTTGGCTCTTCCCCGTCTGCTACAATATTCACAGTCCCACCCGACCCAAAAGATGGAGAAGAAAAAGTAGAAATTAATAAATAAATATAATAGTCGTTCTCGTTAATTGATCAGTGTCCCGTTAGTAATAAATACAACCATTAATTTTATTAAATGTTTCTTTTTCATTTATATAGTTAAACTAATGTAAATGTCATACTATAGGAATATAATCCCAATTTAACTAGATAATATAAAATCAAGGTGAATGAAACCAAATACTATTAGATTAGTTTTAGGACTTCTATAAAATTTGTAAAGCATATTAGGACTTGTTGGTCCTAACAACGAATAAAATTCCAGGACAAGGAGAAGTAAGATTTATGTGTAACATGCCACCATGTAGACCTGACACGTCTTTGCTATTATCAAGAGAAACACTAAATTCAACTGACTTACTGTACGGGTCAAAATGCGACAGAGAAAATTCAACAAGAAGGGGTGATTATCTTGAGCAATTTATAATAATTGTGAGTAATTTGGCCGAGGTCGGCCAGTGATTGACGGAACGTGTTGCGAAGCGGCTAGTTGAGGTCGAGTAGTGTAGGTAGTAGTAACGGCTAGTTTTGTATTGAGATCTTCAGAGGAAATATTCCCCCTGTTTGTACCTTTAGGGTTCTTTGGGTATATCCCATATAAATAGATTGAGAGATAAAGTTAAAGGCATGTAATATTCTATGTAATCAGAACCCTTTTGAAAAGCAAGCTCTCTAGATAAATACAAAGAATATCTTTCTGAAGAGATTCGTCTTTTTGGATTATCCCTTGTCATTTCTACCAGATTCGATAAATTCTTCAATAATCTCATATATTCTAGTCATTCATCATTATCAGATCTTCCTATTTATTTACATTTAGTGCCATTTATTGCTATTTAATATTTGATATTTCTCACACATTGTTGCGTTCGAAGCATTTAATACCTAACGCATGAAATTTGCCTCACCACTGTCTACATCATCAACATCATTAACCTTAAGATATGAAGTTATTAGCTCTAACTAGGATTAACTTCTTTAATAACCAATTAATTAGTTTAACCAAAGGTAATTATTTTTTGGTCAAACAATTTGGCGCATCTGTGGGGATTTCCTAGTCAAAGTCTTAGTTCCTTTCAGATCTAAAGAAAAAGAAACGGAAAACCCTATCTTTTCTCATGTGCACGGTCTGACATAACAGGTAATGGGGAAGAAAGGATGAAGGTACGTAGTAGCCGATATCACTACCAACCTCCTAAACACCATCAATGAAATCACTGAAACAAATGCTGAGGACATGATGCCAAACGCCTCTCCCAGGCGGAATGGTTCACCCCTTCCTCATGGTAGCATCACAACCTCACACTGTAAAGGAGCCTCCACGTCCACAACAAAAGAGGCGCCACCAGCAGTGAAAAAGCTGCTCAAAGCGTGGTTGACAAACACGCTGACCAACATCCTTGACAAACCCGCCCAAAGGGCAAACAGAGAGAATGCAAGGGCTTGCGTCGCACCAAGATAGACGAGCAACACGACCCTCCTACCGCAACAGGTATCACTCACAACGTTAATAATACAGGTGACGACACCCTCACATCCATTTTGAGGAAGATGAAGGAGATGGAAATGAAAATAAAATGCTCCGAGACCAAATGAAAGAGCACCAAGAAAGGGTAGACAAAATACTAGGTGCCCTAAAACTCTTGCCAAATAGGGACTCCGTTCGGTTTGTTGAGCAGCCGTACAATGATAAAACCGCACCTCCATACCTAAAACCTTCAAAATACCACCGTACCTGAAAATATATGACGGTACGACGTACCCTGAGGATCATCTAACTCACTACATCATCGCAGTAAAAGGAAACGACCTTGCCAAAAAGCAAGTGTCTTCTATATTATTGAAAAAGTTTGGCGAGACCCTCACCGGGGAGCACTAACTTCGGTATTCGCAGCTGCCTGCGCACTCTATTGAGACGTTCCAGGAAATGACCGACAAGTTTGTAACGGCCCATGCTGGAGCTAAGAAAGCAGAGGCGAGAGTGACATATTTGCCATTAAACAGTCACCCGGTGAAGGGCTGGGAGACTTCCTCGCTCTATTCAACCGTGTGAGGATGAACTTACCAAATGTATCAGAAGGAATGGCAGTAGTAGGTTTCCAGAATGAGTTAAACAAGAGCGGTTCAAGGGAGACCAGAAAGTTGTTAAGCCGGCTCATGAAGTATCCTCCAACCACTTGGGACGAGATACACAACGCCTACTGCGCCGAAGTATGAGCTGACGAAGACGACCTCAATGGGCCAACTCAACGGTTGACCTCAGTATAAATGAAATCCAGGAAAGATCGGAGAAACGTCAATAGAAGAGACATTGCAGGTCCGCGGTCCAACTGTGATAAACATCAACCATATGTCACAGCCGCCATCATACCGCCTCCCCGTCACGGCGAAGGCCCATCTAGGACACAAACAGGGACTCACCGAAGCGAGAGAGGTATGCCTCCCTTCCTATCTGCTCACAATTTCTGTGTTTCTCCCTCAGAAATAGTCTACGCCCTGGAGAATCTCGGCCGAAAAGTGAAGTGGCCGCAGAAGATGAGGTCCGACCCGAACACCAGAAAGTCAAACACCCTCTGCGAATTCCACCAGGAATAGTGTCACAAAACCGAGGACTTCATCGCTCTAAGGCAAGAGGTCGTGAATATGCTTCACGAAGGACGCTTGAAAGACCTATTAAGCGACCCAGGAAGGGCAAACTTTGCTCGAGGATGGGGGAGAACGATGTGTCAATCAACAATGTAAAATTCACGACCACCCACAAGCTGAAACGGTCAATCACTCATGAACAGTATGACGAACTCTAAGAAAGTATCATCTTCGATAAGTCAGATACCCACGATTTGGTTTTTCCTCATTATGACGCTCTTGTTATTACTTTCTACATCTTAGATACGGATGTGAAACGTATTATGGTTGATGATAGAAGCGGCTCGTGCATTATCCATCCTCGAGTGCTTGCACAAATGAAACTCGAGGATAAGATAGTTCCACGCTGCATCACACTAACGAGTTTTAACGATGCAGTTGAACATACATCTAGATAAATCACACTACCCGTCCTGGCTGGTGGCGTCACTAGGAGACCACATTCCACATCATGGATCAGTACACGACGTCAACACCATCATAGGTCGGCCTTGGGTACATCCCATGAAGGCCATCCCCTCCAGCTTATACCAAGTCATCAAATTTTCCACCCTATGGGGAGTATTCATTATCCGAGGAGAGCAATGCACTTCCCAAGAATGCTATCGCATATCCCAGGATTGTACATACACCCATCAAATGAAGGGCAAAGCCAAGAAGGCATAGTAATTAATAGGGTCGAGGTCGAGCGCTGATGAAAGAGAGGTCGTCATCAAAGATCCCGAAATCATAGAGGCCACAAGATCAACCGTAAATCTAACTCGACGAAAAGGACCATAGCAAGAAAGCCTACATCGGCCACAAAGTTAGGAACCAGGTAAATTCCATCAATTCTTAGCTAACAACGTAGACTTGTTTGCCTTTTCCCATGAAGACATGCCAGGTATCCTAAAAGATATAGAGACACACAAGTTGAACGTCGACCCGCTCTACCCCCAGTAAGGCAAGTTAGGCGGAAAGTCAATTCTGCAATAAATGATGCAGTCTGTGTAAAGGTTGAAAAACTGCTAGAAAACGGTTCCATCAGAGAGTCAAAGTACCCACAATGGGTCGCCAACGTATTCATGGTAAAAAAAAAAGGAACAGAAAATGGTGGATGTGCGTGGACTTCACAGATTTGAACAAAGCATGCCCGAAAGACTCGTTTCCGCTGCCCCATATCGACCAGCTCATTGACGTAACAATCGGGCATGAGTTATTAAGCTTCTTAGACGCTTACTCGGGCTACAACCAGATCCTCATGGAAGAGGAATACCAGGAAAAAACCACATTCATCACCTACCAGGGGACGTATTGTTACAAGGTGATGCCCTTCGGACTGAAAAATGCAGGAGCAACGTATTAGAGGTTGGTGACAAAAATGTTCAAAGAACAACTTGGCAAAACCATGGAGGTCTACATCGACGATATGTTGGTCAAATTAAAAAAGAGAGAAGATCACATCGATCAATTGAAAGACACCTTCGACATACTCAGGCGATATGGAATGAAATTGAACCCCGAAAAGTGCGCCTTCGGCGTAACCTCGGGGAAATTCTTTAGTTTCCTAGTATCACAACGAGGAATCAAGGTCAACCCCTACCAAATCAAAGCTATAGAGGGAATACTGGAGAACTTAACCAGTAAGAAATAGGTTCAGACACTGACCGATCGTATAGCCGCCCTGTCGAGATTCATCTCACGGTCCTCCGACAGATGCTACAAGTTTTTTGGCATACTCAAGAAAGACAACGGCCTCCAATGGAGCTCTGAGTGCGTCAACGCCCTGAAAGAGCTAAAGGCGTACTTCACCCCCACTGCTCTCTAAAGCTGAACCCAGAGTACACCTCCTCGTTTTCCTGGCCGTGTCCGATGTGGCGGTGAGTGCGGTCCTAGTACGAAAAAATAAAGGTACGCAATCTCCCATCTACTTCACTAGTAAAAATTTAGTCGACGCTGAGACGAGGTATCCACACCTCGAAAATTTGGCCCTGGATTTATTCGTAGCTTCTCGAAAGCTTAGACCCTACTTCCAGTGCCACCCCATCTCGATAGTCATGACTTTTCCCCTAAGGAGTATTTTGCATAAACCCGAGCTGTTGGGAAAATTGGCCAAATGGGCCATAGAGTTAAGCGAGCATGATATAACCTATCAACAGCGAACGACGATAAAATCGCAAGTGTTTGCCAACTTCGTCGCTGACTTCAGCACAAAAATAATGCCTGAAGTAGAAATATAAGCCACCCACACTTTCCCCCAAATACAAGACCTATGGGTTTTGTATACTAATGGAGCCTTTAACGCATCGGGGTCTGGACTGGGAGACACGCTCGAGGTCCCGACAGGCAATGTAATTCGCCAGTCTAAAAGATGCCCAGGCATGACTAGCAATGAGTCTGAGTATAAGGCCGTGATTGCAGGACTAAGGTTAGCACTCAAGTAAGGAGCGAAGCGAGTCATCCTACGTTGTGACTCTCAGCTCGTCGTCAACCAAGTCACAAGGACTTTCCAAATCAAAGAGCAAAGACTAAAAAAATATTAGGCCGAGACCTGTAAGCTATTACCCGAATTCGATGAATGCCAGTTTGAACAAATCCCTCAAGCGCAAAATATCGAAGTAGACGACCTTTCCAAACTAGCGGCAGCCACTAAAAGCATAACCAGAGAAGGAAACATGGTCACTTTCCTCCACTCATCGATCGATCAAGTCGAGGTAAGAACTATAAACCTAACTTGGGACTGGCACAATCGTATTGTTACATACTTGCAGGACGACGTGCTCCCAGATGATAAAAAAGAAGCCAAAAAGCTTCAAATGCAGGCAGCCAGGTACAACGTCATAAACAACGACCTGTACAAAAGAACGTATGGCAGCCCCTAGCCAAATGCTTAGGCCCAAACCAGACACGACACGTTCTAGAAGAAGTCCATAAAGGCCACTGTGGATCTCATTTCGTCAATCAAGATCTGGTCAGATGCCTCATACGAACGAGCTACTACTAGCCCACATGAAAAAAGAGGCCGTCAACTTCGTGAAAAATGCGAAAAATTCCAAGAATATGCCCCATGATCCACCAAGCAGGCAAGCACCTCCACTCAGTCACCTTACCATAGCCTTTCCTTAAATGGGGGATGGACATCGTCGGCCCCCTCCCAGCAGGGCGAGGTAATGTACGATTTCTTTTAGTTTTAACTGACTATTTTTCCAAGTGGGTGGAAGCATGTGCATTCTCCATGATACATTGATTGCCTTCATATGAAAAAATATTGTGTGCCGCTTTGGCCTCCCCAAAGAAATCAGTTGAGACAACGGACCTTAACTCACCGAAAAAAAGATCGCCGAGTTCTTCGAGAAATGACATATCAAAAGAATACTCTCCACGCCATATCATCCCGGGGGCAATGGGCAAGCGGAATCCTCCAACAAATCAATACTGAATATCATGAATAAAAAGCTCGTGAATGCCAAGGGACTACGAAACTACTGCCGAAAGTGCTATTTGAATACCGCACAATGACAAAAACAAGCACATGAGATACTCCTTACTCACTAGTCTATGGGACTGATGCAGTAATACTAGTCAAGGTCAGAGAACCAAGTCTAAGATACTCCCATGAGAGCGGGTCGATAAACGATGAAAGAAGAAGGAAGGATCTCGATGAAGCCGAAGAACGGAGAGATATGGCTTACATAAGGATTATCGCCCAAAAACAACATGCATAACACTACTACAACAAAAAAGCCAAGGTTAGACCACTCAAAGTCGGGGACTACGTACTTAAGGCCGTAACATAGGCAAGAAAGGATCCACGTGAAGGAAAACTGAGAAGAAATTGGGATGGCCTATACAAAATCACAACAACAGCAAATAAAGGGTCATTTCAACTGGAAACGATGGGAGGAAAACTACTACCAAACAACTGGAACATCGCCACCTCAAGTACCTCAACTTCTAAGGAAAAATATTCTCCAAGCCGTACTATTTTTCCCTCACCTGAGTTTTGTCCTAATTGAGTTTTCACGGGTAGGTTTTTAATGAGGTGACGAGGAGGACATTTTGAGTTAAGCACGAGCAGGTGAGGACGCGAGTTGACCAATTCATCGTCCGACCTCTCGAATACTTCTTCAGGTCGACCAATGAAGGGACTAAATAGATTAGGACTGGAATACCATCCCGAAAAACATGTAAACTTCTCCAATATATATGTAAGCAAAGCATACAAGTACATGAAGTTCGCCCATGTCTCCACCAAATTAATGCTGCATCAATTAAGATACCACATTCAACCTCGTTTGAACTAATTAAGAGTAACATTCGACCTCGCTCGAATCAACTTACATTCTACCTCTTTCGAACTAATAAAGAGTAACATTCGACCTCGCTTTGACCTCGCTCGAATTTAACCCACATTCGACCTTGTTCGAACTAACTAAGAGTAACATTCGACTCGCTCGAATCAACTCACATTCGACCTCGTTTGAATTAATTAAGAGTAACATTCGGCCTTGCTCGAATCAACTCACATTCGACCTCATTCGAATTAATTAAGAGTAATATTCGACCTTGCTCGAATAAACTTACATTCGATCTCGTTCGAATTAATTAAGAATGACATTCGACCCCGCTCAAATTTAACTCACATTTGACCTCGTTCTAATTAATTAAGAGTAACATTCGACGTCGCTCAAATTTAACTCCCATTCGTCCTCGTTCAAATTAATTAAGAGTGACATTCGACCTCGCTCGAATCAACTCAGATTCGACCTCATCTAAATTAACTAAGAATAACATTCGACCTAGCTCAAATTTAATTCACATTCAACCTTGTTCGAATTAATTAAGGTGACATTCTACTTCGCTTGAACTAATTAAAGTCACACTCGACCATGTTCGAGTAAACTCCTGACAACACGACCGTGATTAAATCCAAAGTTCTTCTAATCAAGGAAACCAAACGAGGAGAATATCCAAGAGAAAACAGATAAGACTCAGAAGAAAACAACAAAACTAACATTCCAATTTAAAAATATATCTTTACAAGAGCCTACCAAATTCACAGAAAAGTAAGAACAAAAATTAAAAAAAGTATTAAATACTCAGCAACACCATCTCCACCGTTGTCCTCGGGCTCAGAGTATTCGTCATACCAAGCACCTTTCTCAATCCCGTCCAAGTCATCTTCACCATTACCAGCCCTCGGCGTAGCAGGATCATAACCACAGGCGACTCGAGCCGTGCGTGCCTTAGTACGAGCATCCTCAAACTCAGGCTCAGAAACTCTCCCTGTCGTCATCAAGTCCATGAATATGTCTATCTTGGCCTCTAAATGGATTCACTTCTCGTACAAATCTTGCGGTACATCGGGATGAAGTGTGACAGGCAGATATTCGAGCAAACAAATGCGCCTTTTCAGCCTCAAGAGCGACAATCTGATCATTGAGGCTTGAAACCTCTCTCTCAAGCCCCCCAATTCGCTTATCAAGTCGTGCTTTCCTAAGCACGACCGTTTCTGCATCATTCGCCCACTCAGATCGGAGGACGCGAATGGCATCTTCCAATACCACCACCTTCTCTAAAGCCACCACCTTGATCTCCTCGGCCTTCTCCAACCCTGCTGCCTTCTCTATCACCTCATCACTCAAATTGTTAGCTCAGATCAAACTCTGCTAAAGCTCAGCCTGCAGAGATGCCACTTGGGTTTTATGGTATGCACACTCAGCCTGGATCCCCTTGCTCACCTCGAGCTCATCCTCTTTAACTCTAAGTGCTCACTCAAGCTCGCTGCATTTACCGATGACTTTCATAAGTTCATCGTCTTTCTGCTTCAGCTCATCCCTAAGGGCATGAAAGTTGCCGTCCACGCCGAACCAGTTGCATATCTCACGATGCTTGGCTCGGTAATCACGGTACTTCCTCTCCATGTTCTTAAAAATATCCTTCCGCTTCTCTTCTCGACGGGCACTCTCAATCTCCAAAATGATGGTCTAATGAGATAGAGAGAAAGCAAAAGAAAAAAGAAGTCAGTTTAAAAAGAAAGAAGAAAGAATGTAAGGCACATGAACTAGAGAGATCGGAAACATACCCTCAAGGCCATTCAGGCTATGCCTGACGACATCATTGAACGTCTGTAAGGTCATGCCCTCGACGTTAGAGCATATAGGTTCTTAAGAGGGAAGCATGTTCTCTGTATCCACCAATAAGTCGTGGTCCAAGGGGACGACTATGGTGCGAGTGGATCCCCCTAGCCTTACCTTCACCCGAGTGAACCCTTCGGTAAACATCCGTACCTCGTCGGGGTCGATGTTGGTCCCAAAACGCACACGCAAGTATACGTGGTCGTAACAAGTAATATAATGTAAAAATGAATGTCGAACCCACAGGGACTTGTGTAAACTACTTGTTGAATCACTCTAATTGTTATTTAATCAAGCTCAAAACCAAAATCCAGGAATGTAACTAATTTATACTACGATTCTATGAACTAATTATCAAGTAACGAGAGTATTGTTGTGTATTCAATAGAGACAAATATTCCAGGGTTGTGATCAATTCACCACTCGTATTGCATTCTAATTAACTCTCCCTCTTATATAATTCACTCATGGTTGCTAATTAATCGATAATTGCTCTCATAGCCTTCTCCCGAAGTACTACTCGCCTATTCTCAATAGATTAACGCCTATATTCCTATGAAATTAATCTATTAGAACGCACTAAGATTACGATGTTTAATTAAGCACGGTGACTAGGTATATTCCTATCCTAACCACAAATCCGCTCCCCTGAAGGGTTAAGATCGCGCTCTCTTCAATTCTTCTCTAATCTATATACGGCTTTCCCAAGCATAACATAGATAGTATATAGAACCTAATTGCTGGCCAAACAATTAAGAAATTAAACGCAGAATTGAAGAAACAACCATATATTGAGTGAACTATAATCGAGGTTAAGTTAATGTCGAATAACAATATTCATGGCTAAACCACAACCCTAGAACAATGGGTGTTTAGCCACTCATGCTAGAATCAAACAATTGCATAAGTGTTGTATAAATGGAAAATACTAGAATAAGATGAAGAAAACTGATAATCCTTTGCTTCCTCAATGATCTTCTGTCTATCTTCTCTCCAAAAATGGCGTTCTCTCCTCAAAGTTGTGTTTTTGAGTCTATTTATATGTTTGGGACAAACCCTAAACATGTAGGAGACTTCTATTCAAATCGGGAAACATTTAAAACCTTCAAAACATGGAATCTACCGGACCAGGGACCCCAGGCGTTAAGCCCCAAACGCCCAGCTATATCCTGGGTAGGCCTGGCGTTTGGGCTCTAACGCCCCATTAACGCCTGGGCATGGCTGGCTTTAGGGTGAAAACGCCCCACTAACGCCTAGGCATGGATATTTTTCGACTCTTGAGCATATTTTTGACGTTTATGCACCCATTTAGCTCGGCTTCTGTTGGTCCAAATCGCACACGCAAGTATATGTGGTCCTAGCAAGTAATATAATGTTAAATCGAATATCGAACCCACAGGGACTTGCGTAAACTAATTATTGAATAACTCTAATTGATATTTAATCGAGCTAAAACAAAATCCAGGAATATAACTAATTTATTCTACGATTATATGAACTAATTATCAAGTAACGAGAGTATTGTTGTGTATTCAATAGAGACAAATATTCCAGGGTTGTGATCAATTCACCACTCGTATTGCATTCTAATTAACTCTCCCTTTCATATAATTCACTCATGGTTGCTAATTAATCGATAAATGATCTCGTAGCCTTCTCCTGAAGTACTACTCGCCTATTATCAATAGATTAACGCCTATATTCCTATGAAATTAATCTATTAGAACGCACTAAGATTACGATGTTAAATTAAGCACGATGACTAGGTATATTCCTATCCTAACCACAAATCCGCTCCCCTGAAGGGTTAAGATCGCGCTCTCTTCAATTCTTCTCTAATCTATATACGGCTTTCCCAAGCATAACATAGATAGTATATATAACCAAATTGCTGGCCAAACAATTGAGCAATTAAACGCAGAATTGAAGAAACAGCCATATATTGAGCGAACTATAATCAAGGTTAATTTAATGTCGAATAACAATATTCATGGCTAAACCACAACCCCAGAACAATGGGTGTTTAGCCACTCATGCTAGAATCCAACAATTGCATAAGTCTTGCATAAATGGAATATACTAGAATAAGATGAAGAAAACTGATAATCCTTTTCTTCCTCAATGATTTTTTTTGTATATTCTCCCAAAAATGGCATCATCCTCTCAAAGTTGTGTTTTTGGGTCTATTTATATGTTTGGGACAAACCCTAAACGTGTAGGAGACTTCTATTCCAACCGGGAAACACTTAAAACCTTCAAAACTCAGAATTTACTGGACTAGGGACCCCAGGCGTGAAGCCCCAAACGCCCAGCTAAAGCCTGGGGAGGCCAGGCGTTTAGGCTCTAACGCCCCACTAACGCCTGGGTATGGCTGGCGTTTGGGCTGAAACACCCAGCTAACGCCGGGTTATACCAGGCTTTTGGGCTAAAACACCCGGTTATAGCCCGGGTCTCTCCTTTTCGACTCTTGAGCGTATTTTTGACGTTTATACACCCCTTTAGCTCGGCTTACATCTCCAATTCACCTACACATGAAATAGACTCCATTATGCACATATAACGTGTATTTTTATCACAAAAGCACATAAAATGTAAGGTATATGATGCTTAAAACTATGGATTCTAGCCACGCATCAACACCCCACACTTTGCCTCTTGCTCGTCCTCGAGCAATATCCTTCAACACGTATACATTTCATTAACAAGGAGTGTTTTACTTTTCAATCACACACATTACTCCTTAACTATGATCGATACCGAAAATCAAGTATGAACATACAAAATTTTACATTCTTTCCCTTCTTTAAACATGCCCAAGTATAACAATTTTAATCAATAATACCAATAACCTAATTGCAACCACCCAACCTCAAGAGTCGACTTGCAACTATTATGCCCTCTCAATTCACGCACCTACCCAACAAGAAAATTGCAATATTACCAATCGTTCATGAGATCATGTGCCCTCACCAACAAAAAGAGTGAATATAACTAGTCCACACATTCAAATATGCTTTTGAACATTATTTAAGGACATCACACACTTGAACAATTTCACTCACTCTCACAAAGAATTCACATGCATCCCGTGATCGTACCATAAGCTTGCCCGTAGTGTAGATCTCCACTAATTCAAGTTAGCCAAGTCTAGGATCAATTAGGACTTTTAAGGTTGTAATTTAGGCTAACGGACGGGTAGGATATATTTAGGAATAGTGACTAACCCTCCTAAGCACTTTAATGCACTACCTTAACCAATCAACACATATTCTTCTCAACGAATTCATTTGCCACAATTCATATTCAACATAGGCCTTTTTCAATTAAGCACTTCAATATTTTCACTAGCACAAATTAATAAAAATTTGGAGGTGCGTATATTTTTGTACATACTTTTACTATCATTTTTTTTCTTTCTTTCCTACAAACACTCCAAACATGAAAGTTCATTGGCTAGTGACTTTTGAATACAATTTTTAGTGCACTAACAGGCCTTTCCATGGCTCCACTCAAAAACTATACCCCAATATCCCACCTTACTTCTTTTAGCGACTAAGTGCCTTAGGAGGAAAAGGTGCAAAAATCTCAATTTAAGAACAAAATAGGGGTACGCTTGTAATGTGGGTACCAAAGAAAAGGTCTAAAGGCTCAAAGGGGCTAGCAATGGAATTTTGTAATTCTTATGTGACAAGCACATCCATGATCACGCAAGAAAATGCTTACATCATCTCCTAGACTAGCATAACCTACAATTTCTTCGATTAACACATGGGGCAAGTTCTAGACTACACAGGATAGCATAGAAAATCACTAAACCTCACTCACACATTGCACATGACTCAATCACAACGGTTTTATTCAACTCTCAAGTCAAGAAATCACACAAAATTGAGAGAATTAAGCAATATTACACTATGTATCATACAAGTCAAACAACTGAGCTAAGGCGTCACAAAATAGGCTATTTATTTTTATTCAGGCATCACATGTCAAACCAACTATAAGGGAAAGCAGAATGTATGTCATAACCTAATATGCCGACATCAAACATGTCCTATGGTATTTCAGAGTAACTCAGTTTCTTCCTAACTACTCTAAAAAAAACAAAAAAATACTTTAAAGTACCCGGTTCAAGTTACACCCTTGGAAAGAACCGTGGTCCAAATAAAAACCAACGGGGAATTACTACACTACCTAAAATAAAAATCTTTTTTGTATTTTCTTTAGACTTACTTCCCTCAAGAGAACTGTCTAGGAGGTCCATCTTCGGGAAAAGTCCACATATTTATATATAAAAAAAACAAAAAACAACTACAAGACTTAAAAGAAAGATCATTTACTATCATGAATACAAAACTACAACACGACACCACATATGGTACAACAATTCCACAATACCTATGTATACACCCCGCACTTAATTCATGCAATGTCCTCAGTGCATCATATAAAGACAAAACAAGTAATAGAAGCGAGGTAAAAGAACTCCCTGATCATCAGCGTCCTCATCATCTGACGCTCTCCATTCCTCCTTATGATCATCTTCTTCATCTTCTTCCTCATCTGAGCGCATCGGCTCTGCATCAGAATCGTCAGGTGTGTTGATATCCTCATCATCTGGGAGCCTGTATCCCTCACCTGCTCCAATCATCTGCTGAGCATGATCATTGAACGGGTATCTCTGATCCAACTCATCTCTCTCATCAACTGTCGCTGGCCGACCTCCTATTCGCAACTGCAAATCCACCATCCCATAAAGATGGGCCATGAAGCCATCATCCCGCACATTGCGCTCTGCAGTGGTCAGTGAAGACTCTTCCTTCAGTCTTAAGCCAGTGATGTCAATCTCTCGTGCGAGTTGATCAATGGTATGGTCAAAGTTGGGATCAACCTCTACATTCTCATTTAGCAGGAACTGAGTTAGGAAATTTGGGAATGGTATTCGATCAATTCTATTGCTGGACCGCACCAACCCCATTTGATAGCATCAGATGGCCCACATTCACTCTCTGCCTCGTCATGAGGAAGTAGGGCACACAAATCCTCTCTCGGCTGATTAAGGTGTCATGGTTGCATGGTAGTATCCGTGCATTAATCACTTTAAGCCACACCTGGGTTTCAGCCTTCATTTTCTTCTTGGGAAACCTTTTATGTCGATTTGTGGCTCTATCCCGAATCCAAGCGGCCCTGGACTCAACCCCACACAGTGTGTGCCTCACCTCTCTATAGTTGGGATGGTGGATGAATTGCTCTAGAGGCTCCACCGGAACATTTGGTGCAGCTAGAAAATTGCATATGGCCTTGGCCGAAAAATCCAAGTGCCCAAGAATTGGCACCAATCCCTCCTTATCCTTAGGGTCGAACCCTGCATAGAATTCCCGGACTAGGTTCAAGTTGATGTGATCATTGTGCCTGAACACATATCCTAAACCCAACTCATGGATGCTCCTCCAAATCGCTGGGAATTTTGTTCTCAGACTCCCTTCTTTAATGGCCCCCTCAGGGTGAACATGCTTTGGCTTGCAGCGTGCATACCATTTCCTGGATTGTACTGGTATGCTGTTGATACCATATTCCCGTTGACCAACGGGCTGTTGTCTCATAGCAGCGACAGCAGCTACTGCTTCCTCACCGGTCATACTAGAAGTAGCATCTCCCCCTTTTCTTTTCTTCTGAGGTGGTGGGGGTTTTGCTTTGCTTTTTGCTGGGGCCGAAGACGTGGCCTTTCCTTTGCCTGTGGCTCTTCTGGGTAGCATCCTTTTCTTTTTCCTGCACAAATGATCAGTAGTTAGTGGGTGTCACAACGTGTGTACTATAAGCTTTTCCAATTTTCCAAGGTTACTCAGACTTCACCTTGGCGCGTTTATGAAAAATTTGACACATACGACTTCTCGTGAGCCTCTTCACACTTAAAATTTCATGGAGTTCACGATGCATGACACTAGTGGTTTGTTTACCGGAGACTCGGGCTCCAGCTGGGATATGTATTTCCATTGAGGCATTACATCGAGCACTTGGCTAGCACAATTGCCATGAGAGCTCTTATGGACTTGAGGGACTGCCTCATGTACTCAAAGCTGGTTGGGGTTCTATAATACCACTTAGCTTCACAATTTCAGCCCATTCCTAAAGGGTTCGGGGGTTGGGAATCACAATATGATACAATATGACCATAAATAGCATAAACCCATAAAGAAACACCATGAATCGAGGCTACACCTTTTATAATTGTAATACCCACTTTGAACTAAGAAGGGTTAGGGATACAATCATACCTCAACGCTTGATGTGTGTTTGTCGGATGAAGTGGACCACGAAATCGAAATTATGCAGATTTGGGGGAAGATGTGTGTGCTGTGAACTTGGTGTTTGGGTGAAGATGTGTGTGCTGTGAAATTGTTGTGTGTTTTTCGGATGAAGTGGTGTTCTTGGGAGAGTTGGGGGGTGAAAAAAAATAAGAAGTGGAACATACCTGGCGTTTAATGTGCGTTTTGGTCTTAAATCCCGGTCATCCTAGCGTTAGCCATGCGTTAGAGCTAAAAGCCCAGACCACCTTGGCGTTAGCCAGGCGTTAGGGCTCTATCGCCCGGTCCCCCTGGCATTAGCCAGGCATTATGGGCTTATCGCCCGGCCCCCTGGCTTTAGCCAGGCGTTAGGGGCTTATCGCCCGGCCCCCCTGACTTTAGCCAGGACTTCCGTCATGCTAGCACACTGCTCCTTAACCCCCGAATGCATTCCCAAGCTCGTTAGTACCTATAATTACAAGAACAACTTCTAGCTATGCTAAGATTTAACTAAGCATTGGGTTGCCTCCCAATAAGCACCTTAGTTAATGTCGTGGCACGGCGATTACAACAAGTCAATAGGTTGCCTCCTATGAAGCGCCTGATTTAACATCGCGGCACAACGCAGAATCTCGCTTCACTCATCAGCGAGCACAACTTTGGTTTTCTCACGATTTATGGTACCACCCCAATAGTGTTTGACCCTATGTCCATTCACTAAAAATTTTCTTTCACCATGTATAGCTCAAAACTCAAGTGCACCATATGGGGTGACTCTCACTATCTCAAATGGGCCTGACCATCTCGATTTCAGCTTCCCAGGAAACAATCTAAGCTTAGAATTGAATAATAATACCTATTGGCCTGGATCAAAATGACGCGGATTTATATGTTTGTTATGCCATCTCTTGGTCTTTTCTTTGTAAGTTTTGCATTTTCGTATGAGTGCAACCTGAACTCATCCAATTCATCCAATTGCATCAATCTTCTCTCACCTGCGGCTTCAAGGTTCATGTTTAGCTTCTTAATGGCCCAATACGCCTAGTGTTCAAGCGCTACAGGCAAGTGACATGCCTTCCATAGACCAACTTGTACGGTGATGCCCCAATTGGTGTTTTGTACGCTGTTCTGTATTCCCATAAGGCATCGTCTAACTTAGCAACCCAATCCTTCCTGTGCACACTCGCCATTTTCTCTAGTATTTGCTTGATTTCTCTATTGGATACCTCTGCTTGGCCACTAGTTTGAGGGTGATAAGCTGTTGCAACTCGATGACGGACCCCATATTTAGCTAAATGGTTATTCAACAACCGATTGCAAAAATAGGTTCCTTCATCACTAATCAAGGCCCGTGGAGTGCCAAATCTGGAGAATATATTCTTCTTCACAAACGCAGCGACAACCATGGCATCATTCGTCGGCAATGCAATTGCCTCCACCCATTTCGACACGTAGTAAACTGCCAGCAAAATGTATTTATGTCCCCTGGATGATGGGAATGGACCCATAAAATCTATCCCCCATACATCAAAAATCTCTACCTCCAAGATATTATTCAAAGGCATCTCGTGCTTCCTTGTTATCGTTCCTGTTCTCTGGCACTGGTCACACTTTTTAACAAATGCGTGGGCATCTTTGAATAGTGTTGGCCAAAAGAACCCAGATTGTAGCACTTTCGCTGCCGTTCGATCGCCACCATGATGGCCTCCATATGGTAATGCATGACAATCGTACAACACCCGTTCCACTTCTACATCAGGAATGCATTTCCTCGTTAACTGATCACCATATTCTTTGTACAGGTAGGGCTCATCCCAGTAGTAAAATTTCACATCGCGTAAAAACCTCTTCCTTGCTTCAGATT
>ML431321.1:29217-59722 GCA_005239525.1 Nicotiana knightiana
CTTTCCACTACAGTAATCATGGATAGCTCTTCATAGTGGACAGGCAACTTGAGTGCCTTATAAACATTAAACACCTCCACTCGATCACCAACTCGCATTGTCATCTTCCTTTCACACACATCGATGATAGATCGGCCCGTAGCTAGGAATGGACGCCCCAAAATAAATGGGACTTCCTGATCAGGCTCATAGTCCAAGATAATGAAATCAGCTGGGAATATGAAGGAACCCACCTGCACCAGCAAATCTTCAATTACTCCCTCAGGATGAGCAAGGGAGCGATCAACCAATTGTAAAATCACTGTTGTTGGGCGTGGTTCACCCAACCCCAATTGCTTGAACATAAATAGCGGCATAAAATTAATACTTTCCCCAAGATCGCACAAGCTCGCCCGTCTGCATGCTTACCAATTGAGATTTGGATAGTAAAACTGCCCGGATCTTTTAATTTCTGAGGTAGCTTGCTTTGGATTCTTGAGCTAACTTCCTCCGTGAGTGCCACGGTTTCGAACTCAGTCAACCTCCATTTATTGGCCACAATGTCCTTGATGTATTTAGCATACTTGGGCACCTCCTGCAAGATGTCTACCAGTGGAATATTGATTTGTACCTTCTTCAAGAGGTCAAGGAACTTTTTGTATGTGGCATTATCTTTCACCTTTTTCAACCTTTGAGGGAATGGAGGGGGTGGCCTCGCTACAATTAGTGGGGGTTTCTCAGCCACCGCCTCCGTTTCTGGCTTATCTGATTCTTTCGGGTTGTCTGATATTGATTCAATAGTGATTGGTTCCTCATCAAAAGTTACCTGCTTCCTGTTCTTGGACTGAACTTCTTCCAATTCCTGCCCATTCCTCAATGATATAGCATTAACAAATGCTTTAGGATTAGCTTCAGTGTCACTTGGAAGCACCCCCATTGGTCGGGTATTTTGAGAACTGGCGAGTTGCCCCACTTGATGTTCTAAGTTTCTCATCGCTACAGTCTAGGCTTGGTGATCAGCCATTATTTTCTGATTGAAAGCAAGTTGATCATTCATCATTCTCTTCATAATCTCCTCAAGGCTTGCTGATGGTTCAACCTGAGGTGGTTTGTACTATTGTTGAGGTGCTGGATGCCTGTAGTTATGCTGAGTGCTCTGATTTACACCCCAAGAGAAGTTTGAGTGGTTTCTCCAGTTGGGGTTATAAGTGTCTCCATATTGATTTGCTTGTCCCCTATTCGCGTTACCCACAAAACAGACAGACTCTGGATTAACTGGGAATAAATCACTTGAATGACCCTCTCCACAGACTTCACAAAATACCTGAATCTGTTACACTGGCTGAGCCTGTTGCACTGGCTGAGCCTGTTGCACTGGTTGAGATTGTTTCTTGTTAATGATCAGGTTCATCTGATTGACATGGTTAGTCAATGTGGAAATCTGGGCTGACAATGCTGAANATGAGTAGCCCCTTGAATCTTTCCCATGCTAAATATAACGATTCACTTGTTTTCTGTCTAAAGGAGACTATCTCACTCCTGATCTTTGCAGTCTTTCCTAAAGGGAAGAACCTTGCCAGAAATTTTCTGCCCAGATCGTTCCATGTTGTGATGGAATTAGCTGGTTCTGCCTTCAGCCATCGCTTTTCTTCGCCCAATATAGAGAATGGGAAAAGCGTGAGCCTCACATAATCTGGCGTCACCCCGTTAGTGATATAAGTATCACTAATCTTCAAGAAGTTCAGAATGTGCTGCTGTGGATCCTCGTGTGGAAGACCTAAAAACTGCCCGTTTGCATGAAGTAGTTGGATCATGCTCTATTTCAGCTCAAAGTGCCCAGTGATTCTGGGCTTCATGATGCTGGAGGTGACATTAGCAATACTGCGCTTTTCCACCTCCTGAACAACCATGTGTTGTTCCTTTGCCGTCTTCACAAGAAATTGGATGAAGTCCTGAATATTGTCTGTATCTCTTGCTTCTCGCAATCTCCTGTGAAATGATCTCTCAGGTTCGGGGTCAAAGCAGTCAAGTCTATCCTGGCTTCTGACCCTACGCATTCACTCGAAGTTCTTGAGATTAGAGCAAAAATCACGTGACGTTAGACTCAATGAAATAACCAATTAAAGAGAGTGACTAAAAAGTAGTCTATATTCAAATCCCCAGCAACGGTGCCAAAAACTTGTTGGTCCAAATCGCACACGCAAGTATACGTGGCCGTAGCAAGTAATATAATGTTAAATCGAATGTCGAACCCACAGGGACTTGCATAAACTACCTATTGGATCACTCTAATTGATGTTTAATCGAGCTAAAAAATATCCAGGAATATAACTACTTTATTCTACGATTATATGAACTAATTATCAAGTAACGAGAGTATTTTTGTGTATTCAATAGAGACAAATATTCCAGGGTTGTGATCAATTCACCACTCGTATTGCATTCTAATTAACTCTCCCTTTTATATAATTCACTCATGGCTGCTAATTAATCGATAATTGCTCTCTTAGCCTTCTCCCGAAGTACTACTCGCCTATTCTCAATTGATTAACGCCTATATTCCTATGAAATTAATCTATTAGAACACACTAAGATTAGGGTGTTAAGTTAAGCACAGTGACTAGGTATATTCCTATCCTAACCACAAATCCGCTCCCCTGAAGGGTTAAGATCGCGCTCTCTTCAATTCTTCTCTAATCTATATACGGCTTTCCCAAGCATAACATAGATAGTATATAGAACCTAATTGCAGGCCAAACAATTAAGCAATTAAACACAGAATTGAAAAAACAACCATATATTGAGTGAACTATAATCGAGGTTAAGTTAATGCCGAATAACAATATTCATGGCTAAATTACACCCCTAGAACAATGGATGTTTAGCCACTCATGCTAGAATCAAACAATTGCATAAGTGTTGCATAAATGGAAAATACTAGAATAAGATGAAGAAAACTGATAATCCTTTGGTTCCTCAATGATCTTGTGTGTATCTTCTCTCCAAAAATGCATTATCTCCTCAAAGTTGTGTTTTTGGGTCTATTTATATGTTTGGGACAAACCCTAAACGTGTAGGAGACTTCTATTCAAACCGGGAAACACTTAAAACCTTCAAAACTTGGAATTTACCGGACCAGGGACCCTAGGCGTTAAGCCCCAAACGCCCAGCTATAGCCTGGGTAGGCCTGGCGTTCTGGCTCTAACGCCCCATTAACGCCTGGGGATGGCTGGCTTTAGGGCCAAAACGCCCCACTAACGCCTGGGCATGGCTCCTTTTCGACTCTTGAGCGTATTTTTGACGTTTATGCACCCATTTATCTCGGCTTCCATCTCCAATTCACCTACACATGAAATAGACTCCATTATGCATATATAACGTATATTTTTATCAGAAGAGCACATAAAATGCAAGGTACATAATGCTTAAAACTATGGATTCTAGCCACGCATCAGTCGACGTCAGAACCGGTCTCATAGTCGTCCACGACCACACTCTACCCTCTCTCCCCGACTGACGAGGGAATGTCAGCCTGCTCTAAAGGTGACAGATCGATCCACAACACGGCGTCCGCAGCCTCTAGTAGCCCTATTTCTTCAACGATGGCCTCGGGCATAGGAGAATCTTCTAGGACCTCTGCATGCGGCGGAGCCACAGTGGCCAAGTCCACTGCACTATCTGATGCAGCTATGACCGGCTCGAGGTTGCCCCTTGTCAACTCCTCGGCTCTAGCTACCTTGCCGCTGACTTCCACACTTCTCCTTTTAAGTGGAACTAGTCCCTCCTTACTCGGTGACGACTCGTCTACCAAGTGTAACACAAGAGAAGATAGAGTCTCTGCTGATGGGGCTGCAGCCCGTCTACCAGGTCTGCTCAGTGTCGGGGTCCGGGAAGAGGTAGCCGCTTGAGCAGACTTGCCTGCAGTGGCAGCAAGTGATGACCCCGTCGTAGCATTTGGTTGATGAAATGCGGGGGTAGGAGCCTTCACCCTTCTTGAATCTCTCCGACCTAACAATAAAAGCAAAGGTTAAGGCACCCCACTATAAAAGAGAAGAGAAGGAAAAGGAGACGACATGAATGCCGATGAAATAGAAGTTCAAAATAAATGACTCATCGGCCGCGGAAGGTTTGCGCCCAAACTTCTTGTGGAACACCGACCATTAACGGATCGCCACCGTATGGGGAAAGACCTAACTTACTAGTCATGACTGTCAGCAACCAACGAAGGGGGCTCTTTATCGGCTACAAAATGAAAAAGAGGAACGATTAAGTTACCATCGAGATAAACAAAACAAAAAATCAGCAATACTTACGGGCAAAGTTCCATGCTTCGGGGAACTCATTGGGGTTTTCCACCACGTGCTCGCTCTTGGTGTAGAAAAAGTTGTACCAAAATCGACGATTGGCCTTATCGTCCATCTTCACCACCCATCCCTTTCTCCCACGGTGGCGAAGGTGTAACATCGTGCCCCTATGGAAGCTTGGCACGAAGAGGTGCAGCAATTGGCAAATGGAAATCCCACAGTTGTCCAGTTCCGTGTACTTTAGCAACATGAGGAAGAGTTTTTAAGTATAGGGGGAGAGATGAGCCAGGCAGGCCCGTAATAGCGGTAGAATTCCTCCGCAAATGAGGGAGAGGAAGAGAATAGCCCACGTAGAACGTATATGCATAGAATGCGCAATATCCAGGGTGATGAATATGTACCACGTCGCGACCGGCCGGGATTAGGTCGATATGGGCCGGGATGTTAAACTTGGCGTTGATACCCAATTTTTTCCCTATATTATTCTCAAAATGCATATATACTTTCAAAAAAATGCATGAGCATCAATTAATAATTTTCCATAATTTTCTATAATCTTAAAAGGATTTCTAAGTAATTTATTCCATTATTTTGTTGTCCAAATAATTACATATTGCATCACAAATGATTTTATAACAATTTCATTGCTTAATTTTATCATCTATATTTATATTAAGCTTTAATTATTTTCTGCATAATTATATTTACATTTGTAGGTTATAATTGCAATAACTTTGCAATAATAGCACATGTGTGCATAATTACTTGATTTTATACGAAAATGACCTTTTATATTTTTATAATATTAAGTAATTATTTTAAATCTTTTTCATGCATAAATAGCATTTTTTGTTATTTATTAGCTATTTCTATAAATTATTTTATCAGATTAATTGGGTATTTAACATATAGCCTCTTTTCTTTTAATTTTCGGACCCAGCCCAATAGCTAACCTAACACAATACCCAATAACCCTGATCCAATAACCCTCCCCAATCCCAGATTCAATCCTGGCCATTGATCTCAGAAGATCAACGGTCCAGGACAACCTTCCCTTTTTTAATTAACAAACGACCCCCAAACCCTAATCATTCTTTCAAACCTGCCGCCTCTGAATCCCTTACCTCTTATCTTCTCTCTCACCCTCCTCCTAATCCTAGCCCGCCGTCACCAAAACCCCTTCGATTCATAGTTTATTTCTTTAATTTTAGGCCCTATCCGGCCTTCTATCTCTACTAGTGTTTCTATTTTCATGCTGCTTGAGGGTAATCTCAAGAAGCACAGACCAGACTTGGTTCAAATCCCTCATTTTCTCGATGAATTCGTCTGTGTTGATTCCTCTGTCTGTGAGTACTAATTTCTTCATGTTTATGGCTTTAAATCTCTAGTTCAGACCAGATTTTTCTCACCTCTACTTATGTTTAACTATTTCTGGTTAAATTCGTTCAGATCTATTTAGATCTGAAGCGGTTTGAGTTTATTTGTTACTTTTCCTTTAAGATCCTGCTATTTTTCCTTCTATTGTCAACCAATTCTTGTTCTTCCCTAGAAGCTAGGGTTTCATCTTTTTAAGTTTCTGCAAAATTGTTTTAAAAAGTGTTTAAATGTTTAACTCTGGTTTTCCTCTTTACTATTTGACTAATTTCTTTCACTGAGTTTCATCTCTATGTCTTTATTCTCTAGGGTTTCATCTTTTTAATTTTCTGCAAAATGTTGAAAACGTATAAGTGTTTAACTCTGATTTTCTTTACTCTTTCGACTGGTTCTCATATCTATGTCTGCATGTCCTAGGGTTTCTACTGTTTGCTCTAATGTTCGCCCGTTTACTATGGCTCTGTCAATTAAAAGTGATTAACTTATTACTTGCTTAATTAGGGTTCAAAAATTGTGCTTTCCTTTCAAAACTAATAGCTCTCTGAAAAGATTTTTACCTATTCTTTCCTTATATGTGATTCGTAATTAGTACTACTTTCCTTAATTATATTGTTGGCTTGATTTATGGTTTTTGATTGTTTTGACTGACCTCTAATTGATTTCTGGATTTACTACTTATCTTATTTAGCCTCAATCCTGTCTACTGATGTAACGACACGACCGGTCGTTTTGCGTTATCGGACCCCGTTCCCCTAAATGAAACTTTCCATAGTGGCTTATTGTGATTTATGACTTGCGGGGGCGGGTGGTCAGAGATTCGGAAGTGTTTAGAGTGCTATAAGAACACATGGTTCCTTAGGGTTGGCCTTTAAGGCCAAGTTTGACCTCGGTCACTATTTTGGGTAAACGACATCGGAATCAAGTTTCGAAAATTCTTGTAGTTTCGTGTGATGATTTCGGACCTGGGCGTATGTTCGGAATGGGTTTCTGATGATCCGGGAGCGTTTCAGCGCCCAATATTGAAATAAGAAGTTCTTTAAGTTCCTATGGTGGTTTGGGACGTGTTTTTGTGTTATCGAGGTCTGAACAAAATTCTGAGACCGGGAATAGTTTCATTATGTTATTTATGACTTTCCTGCAAAATTTGGTGTCATTCCGAGTAGTATAGGTCGGCTCAGCGCGTTGTTAGCGAAGTCAAGAAAACTTAAAAGTTCCTAAGTTTGGTTCTAGGGGTTTTGGGGTGTGATTCTGAGTTTTAGCGTTGTTTTGGGTGTTCCGAAGGCTCGAGCGAGTCCGTATTATGATTTGGGATTTGTTGGTATATTTGGACGAGGGCTCGGGTGGGCCTATATGCCTCCCGGACACCACACGAGGCCAAAAACCAGCTGAAATAGCTGTTGGTGCACCTGTTTTGGTGTGATCCGCAGGTGCGGTTGCCCAGTCGCAGGTGCAGGACCGCTCCTGCGGTCCCAGCCTCGCAGGTGTGATCCCCAGTGGGCATCCCATTTCTCGCAGGTGCGGACCAAGTTCCACAGGAGCGGAGCCGCAAGTGCGGTGTCCCCTTCGCAGGTGCGGGCCCAGGCTTCCTCGTCCATTTCCGCAGGTGCGAGCCTTTGCTCGCAAGTGCGAGACCGGGGGTAGGTCCTTGAGCCGTAGGTGCGAAAACACTGTCAGACAGTGTGTTACTTATATACGGGATTCTTCATTATTTCTTCATTTCTTCCTCCATTAGATCACCTTGAGAGCTTGGGAAAAGGGCTCAACGACCCAATCACTGAAAGGTAAGTAGATTCTATCCTAGAGTTAGTTAATGCATGCATTCTTAGTGGAATTTAACTACTTGATTAGTGAAAATTTAGGAAATTGGGTAGTAACCTAGGGCCTTCGAGACTTTAGAAAATTACCTGTCAATTAGCTATGAGATCAAGTAAAAATCATGTATTAATGATCCTTAGGCTATGGGTGAGTGTTTCCTTCGAAAATTTTTTGAATCCGAGCATGCGGGCCCGGGTTGGATTTTAGGATTTCTTCAAGAATGGCGAATTTGACTTAGTAGTAGGAGGATTTCCATACTTTGAGCATAAATTGATGAATTTGTATAACATTTGGCTANAGGTGAGTCTCCTTTCTTACCTTGTAAGGAGGAACTGTACCCCTAGGTGCTTTAAATGACAATGTGCTAATGTTTGTGGGGGCTACATACGCGCAAAGTGATGAGAGTCCGTACGTAGCGACTATTATTGTTATGTCAGAGTAGTTAGGCATACACCATGCCTTATGTTTTCCTTGACATGAACTATATGCTTAGTGAATTAATGTTACATGCGGCTTGTTTCCCTGAGATCATAGAATTTAAGAAATTTTAAGGAATATTTTTTTTCACGAAAAGTAATTGATAAAGAATAAATGTGTGGATTGTGACCGCTTCGCAATTTACATTCCGCGAGCGGAGTGTTATTTCCCCACTCTCATGGGAGCGGGCTGTACGCCACGGTGAGATTGAAAGATATATATTCGGAAAACCTTGAAAGTAATCTCTCCGATAATCCGGTCCACCTTGAGAGTAATCTCTCCGATAGTCGCGCCACCTTGAGAGTAATCTCTCCGATAGTCAGGCTACCTTAAGAGTAATCTCTCTGACAGTCGAGCCACCTTGAGAGTAATCTCTCTGAAAGTCGAGCCACCTTGAGAGTAATCTCTCCGAAGTCGAGCCACCTTGATATTAATCTCTCCGATAGTCGGGCCACCTATAGAGTAATCTCTCCGATAGTCGGGCCATATTGAGAGTGATTTCTTTGATATTCGGGCCACCTTGAGAGTAATCTCTCCGATATTTGGGCGGGAATGAGTACCCATCCCCTCACGCCCTGTGATTATCTTCTTCATGCATGGATCATCTTGTTAAATAAGAAAAAATCCTTCTCGATCGACCTAAAAAGGGAGATAAAAGAAGACACAGAAGAACTATAGAAGAGAAAATTAATTTACCTCTGCGCAGGCTTCCGACTGTCGAAGGTCAAAGTAAAATTGTCTTTTAAGATGCCGCTGCGTATATTCAATTACAATGAGAATGTGGGGTTTATATAAGTGTTTAAAGGCGGTCATTGAGAATTTATGTTCGGTGTTGGACGATCTACCCAGGGGCAGATGCACGTGGATCGAAGCGGTGCCACGTGACACCGCTTCGTCGGAAATTTTAATTAAATATCATTGATGTAGATGACAAGCGAGTAGTAAGTGCATACATATTATTTAAAGTGACACCACTTAATGTTTGGTTGTACTCTGATAGCAAAGGTCCGAGTTCGATCCCTCGTTCGTACATAACTATACTCTTTTGAGCCTGGTTCTCTGAAAAAGAGGGCTTGAAATATTTTGGGGAGTCGAACCTCTGACCTTATAAAATAAGTAGTATAAACCATTGGGACAGCTGTTGAGTTGCAGAGGAAAATGCAACAACAGTTTTATTAAGTCGGTGACGGCGTATGTGCTGAGTCCAATTCTAACTGTAATTGGTTCAATTCAAATAGTTGGCATATGTTTGCTATTTACGTGAAAGAATACAAATTCATGGAGGAATCCTTTCTGCAAGTTATTTCTTTCTATCCAGTCAAAAGGAATATCATTCCTTTACGGCAAAACATCTCAATTTTGATGGACCCACATTTAAAGCCGTTTTACAAGAATTTGAAAGAATGCATGGCTATCATTGTAATAATTATAATAATAATTGATATTATTATGCCTCTTAGCACTTGCTCTGTTTGGGATCATTTTTTTGCACCAAATATTTGGATGTATGTGAAGTTAGTTTGTGTCCTACAGAATTCCTAACGGATGTTGCCTAAGGCATTGGCATATGCTCTATTTTAAGCACACAAATACATTGCACATAATCTCAGAGAGTGTCAAATTAATACTTCAAGCCCAGTCTTCAAAATTTTAAACATCACGACAAGTCTTGAAGTAGAGGACATTTGTAGGCATATAAAATTTGCATAACTAAATTCAAAAATTAATTTGGACTATGTTTTAAATTCCAGATACATTAGTCCAAATAAATTTATTGGGCTAATATAATTGAATTTATTATATAAGTCCGATAGAGATGGACTTATTAAATTAGTCCAAGTTCATTAGGATACAAGTGATGAACCCACTTCATTAAGCTCGAGATGCCATCTTCCTCATGGCCCAATTTGGTGCCACGTGACAAATGACGTGGCACGCCAAGTCAAACGAAACAAATACAATGAGATCATGCCATGTGTCAAAATGACAAGGCATGTCAAGTCAAATTAAATGGCCAATGAAATTGTGCCACATGTGCAAGTGACATGTTCTGTGATAGCACCAAGGACAAAGATAGAGTTTTGGAAGCTCCAAGAAGGCCATTTACAAGATCTCAAGCTAAAGAATTGCAGACTAAGGTTGCTGAACTTCAATGGCAAATAAAGAAGCTTTAAATTGTAGAGGATGAGCTCAAGCCCAAAGACGATGAATTGTCCAAGTTTTACAATTATTTGGTGGCCCAAATTGAAGTCCAGGAGGAGGAAGATTGGGTCCCAACATCAATCCTTGAAGTCCACCAAAAGAGCACCCATAAAAGCTTAAAATAGGCTTGAAAGAGGTCCAAAAGGGGGTGTTTCAAAAGGATCCCAATTGGTGTCCAAAACAATGGCCCAAACTAATAATTTTAAGGCCCAAATCTTCCCCAAAGGGATTTGGCCGCCCACCCTCTTATTTTATTAGTTTTTATTAGGTTTTCTAGTATTTAGCTAAGCCTCCAAGTTAGGGTTTGCCTTCGCAGCCACCCTACCTAGTTTTAAGGGCTTTTTACTCTTATAAATAGGAGTTATTTTCATTCATTGTGGTACTTGATTATTGATTAATAATATTATGCTTTGAGAGTTCTTTTGAACTTTTATTACTTATGCTTTGTGATTTATCTTTCAAGCTTTATTAGTTCATAGTTCAAGGTAGTAAGATAACTTCTTTATTGTGATATCATTGATTCCTTTGTGGTATTCTTAGAAGGCATTTAATGCTAGTTATTAACTGTTGTCTCAAGTTGCTCGTAAAGCGGTCAAGATCTTAATCTATTATTTTTGATTTATTCTTAAGATAAGGCGTTTGATTTCTTCAATAAATCAAAATGTTGTTGCTGGGATCTTGTCAAGGTTGTAGAACTTGCGTTCTTGGAAGTTCTTGGGATTCTTTCCCAGAATTTTCCCATATACTTTATTTTCTCCACTTTAATTCTAGTCGTTCCATTCCTTATTGTTATTGCTTCAACATTTACTTCTCAAATTCTTACTCTAGTTTGGATTATCGACTTTACTGTTATCAAGTGGTATCAGAGCGGTTCTATCAAGATTTCGTTCTTGATAATTCTTGGGATTTTTTGAATACTAAGAGCAAAACAAAGAAAAAAAATGTTACTGTAGCATCGTGAATAGTAACTTGAAAAAAAAAGTTTAAAAAAAAATGAAAATCAGTTAAAAAAAGAAAAGAACTGTTTGCTCTCCAAGAAATTTCTTTTTTATTTAATTTGTTTCCAAAAATTAACAAAAGGACACTAGAAGAGGGAATCCTAGATTTCAAAGATAAGAAAAAAAAGTCAATTTTTCTTACTCTTTTTGATCTAAGTATATAATCTTTTTCTTTTTGTTCGTGTCTTGTTTCTACCGAGCCTACTAGTTCTAGGATTTGGTTCTTCTTTCATTAATTCTTCAAAAATCTATATTTTACTACTAAGAACTTCATACGAGTTGGGTTTAACTATAAATCTACAAAGTATTTTGTTCAAAGGTTATTTCGAGAGAGAAAAAGGCAAGTGTGTGTGAGAACGATTGAGGGAAAAGCCAATTTGTATGACACAATTTAATTATTTTTCTTAAGATGTAGTGTACAGGTAGTGATGATGAACAAAGGGTTCTCCAAGAAGCCGAAATCAAAGCAGGAAATGATTTTACCTTTCAAGCTATGCATCAACAATTCAAAAAGTGGAACAATTCCAAGAAATGAGGACACCATTACTGAGCAAAATGATACAATAGCTGAAATTAGAAGGGGAAATGATGTTAGACCCCAAGCTAGAAGAAATGTACCCCTTGCTCCTATTGTAAATCAAGAAAACCCTATAGATGACTTTAATGATATTGATATTGATAGGGTGAGAAGAGATAGGAGCGGACAAAGAGGTATAGCAGAAGATGACAATATAAGTAGTATAAAGATGAATATGCCATCTTTCAAGGGAACAAGGGATCCAGACTTTTATCTTGATTGGGAGAGAAAGGTTGAAGCAATAGTTGACTGTCACAACTACTCTGAAGGTAAGAATGTTAAACTTGTTGTTGTTGAGTTTTTTTTATTATGCTGCTATTTGGTGGAAAAAGCTTACTAGTGATAGATTGCAAGAAGGACAAGCACCAATTGCTACATGGGCTGAGATGAAGAGGGTGATGAGGAAGAGATTTGTGCCATCACACTTTCAAAGAGAGCTCAAACAACGTCTTCAAACATTGAAGCAAGGGTCCATGTCTGTGGGTGAATAATTTAAGGCTATGGATATGGCTATGATCCAAGTTAATTGTATGAAGGAAGAAGAGGCTACAATGGCTAGGTTTTAAATGGTTTAAATAAGGAAATAGACGATGTAGTAAAACTACAACAATATGTAACAATAGAAGAGTTAGTTGATTTGTCTGTAAAGGTAGAAAAGAAAAATAAAAGAAATCAAGCTAGCTCATGAAAAGGTCGGTCAAACACCATCTTCAAGAAGCCATGGCCGAATCAAGAGATGCAGAGTTCTTCTAGACCTTAAGAAAACAAGGGTAAAGGCAAATTTGAGAACAAAGAGGGAGGTAAAACATTTAACACTAAACCTTCTACACCTTCTAGTTCTATTCAATGTCATAAATGTAAAGGAAGGGGACATATGATGCATGAATGTCCAAGTAGAAGAAACATCATTCTTAGAGAATATGGGGGATATGAGAGTGAAAAAAGTGAGGGAGAAGAAGAGGGATATGTGAGTGGCGAAGACGATGTAAAACTGCCTCATATTTGTATGATTAGGGTGGCTAGGAAGATTATAAGTGGAGAATACGAGAGTAATAAATGTGAGGAAGAGGAGAAAGGTGCGAGTGAAGATGAAGATCAAGTAGAACTACCTTTTAATGGTGGCATGATTGGGGTAGTTAGGAGGATTATGACTATCAATTTGGGAAGTAATAGTGAAGAACAAAGGGAGGATATATTTCATACTAGGTGCGGGATAAAGGGGAAAACGTGTTCTATGATCATTGATAGTGGTAGTTGTGCTAATATAGTGAGTTCATACTTTGTGGAAAAACTGGGACTTGCATGCATGAAACACCCTACTCCCTATAGACTCCAATGGTTAAATGATAGTGGTGAACTAAAGGTAAAAAAATAATGCATGATTTCATTCAATGTTGGTATATTGGAGGATGATATTCTCTGTGACGTAATCCCTATGCAAGATTTTCATATCTTACTGTGTCGTCCTTGACAGTATGATAGGAATTTTTTTCATGATGGAAGGAAGAATAGATATTCTCTTGAGCTTAATGGCAGAAAATTTACTCTTGCACCTTTATCTCCTTCTCAAGTGTTTGAAGATCAGAAGAGAATAAGGGAAACAATGGGAAAACCAAGGGGAGGGATAAAAAGTGAGCTTGGGGAAAAGAAAAGAAAGGAGTCCAAGAGTTAGAAAAACATAGAGATGGCCGAGAGAATGAGAGAAAGGGCAGCAATTTGAGAGAAGAGATAAAAAGGGGTTTGAGTGAAAAATAGAAAGTCTTGGTGAGGGGAAAGAGGCTAAGGAAAGGAAAAAATAGGGTTTCTATATAAAAGACAAAGAGTGTTTAAATGAAAGAAAAGAGAGGTTGCCCATAATACTACTTACTTACAAAGAAGCTTTGATTAATTCTGAGTTACTAACTTCTTCTTTGCCAAGTAGTATTTCTTCTCTTTTGCAGGATTTTGAAGATGTCTTTCCTGAAGATATTCTATGGATTGCCACCTTTACTTGGCATTGAGCATCAAATTGATATTGTTTCTGGGTCACAAATCCCAAATATGCCTGCTTATAGGAGTAATCCAGAAGAGACAAAAGAGTTTCAAAGGCAAGTTGAGGAGTTGCTTGAGAAAGGCTTTGTGAGAGAGAGCATGAGCCCTTTCTATGTTCCCGTCCTATTGGTACCCAAAAAGGATGGAACTTGGAGAATGTGTTTGGATTGTAGAGCAATCAACAAGATAACGGTAAAGTATCTCCATCCTATTCCTCGTCTTGATGACATGTTGGATCAATGTAATTGATCCAAAATATTTTCTAAAATTGATATAAAAAGTGATTACCATCATATTCGAATGAATCCTGGAGATGAATGAAAAATTGCTTTTAAGACCAAATATGAGCTTTATGAGTGGTCAGTTATGCCTTTTGACTTGACTAATGCACATATCACTTTCATGAGATTAATGAATCATATCTTTAAGGATTTTCATGGAAAAATTCTTGTGGTGTACTTTTATGATATCTTGATCTTTTCTAACACTTTAGAGGAGCATGTAGAACACCTAAAACAAGTTTTTTAAGTTCTTAGAAAGTAACTTTTATTTGCTAATCATAAAAAGTGTACTTTGTGTGTGGATCATGTGATTTTCTTGGGTTTTGTAGTTAGTTCTAAAGGAGTTGAGGTTGATGAAGAGAAAATCAAAGAAATAAAGGAATGGCCTAAACCTAAGAGTGTAACTGAAGTTAGGAGTTTTCATGGACTTGCTAGTTTTATAGGAGGTTTATGAGAGACTTTAGCACCATTGCTTCTCTTTTAACTGAAGTTATTAAAAAAGATAAGATTTTTACATGGGGAAAAGAACAAGATGATTCTTTTAACTTGTTAAAATAAAATTTATGTTCTGTTCCTTTGTTACAATTTCCTGATTTTTCTAAATCTTTTGAAATTGAATGTGATGCTTCTGGCAAAGGAATATGTGATGTTTTAATGCTAGATTCTAAACCTATTACCTACTTTAGTGAGAAGTTGAGTGGAGCTACATTGAACTATTCCACTTATGATAAAGAGTTATATGCTTTGGTAAGGGTTTTAACCACATGGCAACATTACTTGTGTCCGAGAGTGTTTGTCATTAAAACTGACCTTGAATCCTTGAAGTACTTAAAGAGTCAAGGTAAGCTTAGTAGGAGGCATGATAAGTGGGTTGAATTTATTGAAACTTTTCCTTATGTAATTTCTTACAAACAAGGGAAAGAGAATATTTTTTCTGATGCACTTTCAAGAAGGTATGTCTTAGTTTCTACTCCGACTTCTAAATTGATGGGTTTGATCAAATCAAGGGGCTTTATGCTAATGATGTTGATTTTGGCAAGATTTTTGCAGATTGTAATTTGGATCCTTTTGAGAGGTTTAATCTTCAAGAAGGGTTTCTTTTTAAGAAAAATAAGTTTTGTATTCCTAATTGCTCTTTACGTAAAGTATTTGTATGGTAAACACATTGTGGAGGGTTATGGGTCACTTTGGAGTCCCAAAGAGATTAGACGTACTTGCTGAAAATTGTTTTTGGCCTGGAATGAGAAAAGATGTTGAAAGAGTGTGTGCACAATGTTTGGAATGTAAACAAGCTAAATCTAAATTGTTACCTCATGGTATTTACACGCCATTACCTGTTCCTACTTCACCTTGGATTGATATTTCTATGGATTTTGTGTTAGGCTTGCCTAGAACAAGGTATGGCAAGGATAGCATATTTGTTGTGGTAGATAGGTTCTCCAAAATGGATCATTTTATTCCTTGTTTAAAGACTAATGATGCTTCACATGTTACTGATCTATTTGTAAAAGAAGTTTTTAAATTGCATGGTATACCTAGAACTATTGTTAGTGATAGGGATGCTAAGTTTTTGAGCCACTTTTGGCATGTATTTTGGGGAAGTTAGGCACTAAATTATTGTTTTCTACTTCTTGTCACCCACAAACTGATGGACAAACTGAAGTATTTAATAGAACCTTCGAAAACATGTTGAGGGCTATTTTGAAAGGTAAATTAGCATTTCTGGAAGATCACTTACCTATGATTTAATTTGCGTACAAAATATAAGAATCCATTCTTCTACACGTATGTATCCTTTTGAGGTTGTTTATGATTTTAATCCCTTTACTCCCCTTGATTTATTACCATTACCTATTAATATTACTAATCTTGATGGTAAGACAAAGGCTGAAATGATGAAAAAAACTCATGAGCAAACAAGGCTTGCAATTGAGAAGAAACATGAGCAAAATTCCTTGAGAAAGAATAAGGGTCGAAAATAACTTGTTTTTCAACCTGGAAATTTAGTTTGGGTTCACTTTAGAAAGGAGAGATTTCCTTCCAAAAGGAAGTCAAAGTTGCATCCTAGAGGAGATGACCCATCATAAGTCCTTGAAAGGATTGGAGACCTTCCTGGTGAGTTTCAAGTAAGTGCTACGTTCAATGTTGCTGACTTGTCTTTGTTTGACGTAGGATCGAATTCGAGGACGAATTCTTTTCAAGAAGAGGGGAATGATAGCATCAAGGACAAAGATAGAGTTTTTGAAGCTCCAAGAAGGCCATTTACAAGATCTCAAGCTAAAGAATTGCAGACTAAGGTTGCTGGACTTCAATGGCAAATAAAGAAGCTTTTAGTTGTAGAGGAAGAGCTCAATCCCAAAGGCGATGAATCGTCTAAGTTTTATAATTATTTGGTGGCCCATTGTAGTCCAAGAGGAGGAAGATTGGGTCTCAACATCAACCCTTGAAGTCCACCAAAAGGGCACCCAGAAGAGCTTAAAATGAGCTTAAAAGAGGTCCAAAAGGGGGTATTTTCAAAAGGAGCCCAATTGGAGTCCAAAACAATGGCCCAAACTAGTAGCTTTCAGGCCCAAATTTCCCCCAAAGTGATTTGGACGCCCACCCTCTTATTTTATTAGTTTTTATCAGGTTTTCTAGTATTTAGCTTAGCCTCCAAGTTAGGGTTTGCCTTGGTAGCCACCCTACCTAGTTTTAAGGACTTTTTACTCCTATAAATATGAGTTCTTTTCATTCATTGTGGTACTTGATTATTGATTAATAATATTATTCTTTGAGAGTTATTTTGAACCTTTGTTACTTATGCTTTGTGATTTATCTTTCAACCTTTACTAGTTCATAGTTCAAGGTAGTAAGATAATTTTCTTATTGTGATATCATTGATTCCTTTGTGGTATTCTTAGAAGGCATTTAATGCTAGTTATTAATTGTTGTCTCAAGTTACTCCTAAAGCGGTCAAGATCTTAATCTATTATTTTTGATTTGTTCTTAAGTAAAGGCGTTTGATTTCTTCAATAAATCAAAATGTTGTTGCTTGGATCTTGTCAAGGCTGTAGAACTTGCGTTCTTGGAAGTTCTTGGGGTTCTTTCCCTGAATTTTCCCATATCCTTTACTTTCTCCACTTTAATTCTAGTCGTTCAATTCCTTATTGTTAGTGCTTCCACATTTAATTTTAAAATTCTTACTCTAGTTTGGATTCCCGACCTTGTTGTTATCATTCTGGCCAATCAAATGCGGCCTTATCACGCTTCAATCTGATTAATCGGAAAGAGTTTGTTCTTACCATAACTTTTTCCTTCCACAGCTATAAATAGGGGTCTTCACAACCCATAAAAGACACCAGAATTTTTAACAAGAAGCAAGAGAGAGCTCGTGAATCAAACGCCGCAAATTTCTTTGCAAGTTTCAAGCTTCAAGCAATCAAGTTCAAGTTCAAGAAATCAAGTTCAAGCTCAAGAACGAACAATAAATCAAGATTCAAGGAGTACGTGTTCAAATCAAAGTTCATGCTAGTTGAATTCTTTATCATCGTTCGTGACAACAAATATAGATTGAAGATCAAGCTCAAAAGCCCTTGAATTTATATTGAAACAGTAGAATCAGTGAAACCATAGAGATTGTAACACTGAAATATTTAAAATCAAATATTATGATTATTGTAATATTTTCGGTCTTGATTTTATTTTCTCAATGCAAATTTTCTGTCTGCAGTACAATGTAAAAATGTGTGGACATGTAATGAATTGAGGAATTTTAGTGGTGGTGCAACGGAATCAATGGAGGAAAGATGTACAAGGTGGTTCGCATAGTGAATTTAAAGTAGTGGGTGGTGGGCGTTGGATAAATTTCTGTGAAAGCAAGATGTGAACGATAAAAAGTAGGAGAATGGTGATTTGTAGTTGTCCATGGCTATAGTGCCGTTGGTAAAGGCGGAAAGTTGTGTTGTTTCTACCGAATAAAAATGGAGATACGTGGTCAAGTGTGGGGGAGAAGTGGAATGAAAAAAGAAAAAAAATTAAAATTTTTGAAATCAAGTGAATAAAATAACAATGTGTCATAAAAAAATCTGTTGTGGATAATGATGTGGTTTGAAGAACACGCAAGGCTAGAGGGGTTTACAGTAGTGTGTTTTAACAATTACGATTGTTTGGATGAAATGTATAAAGTATCAAGTCCGGGATGACAGAACGGAATAAGTTACGTGTTTATTAGGCTATACTGCCAAGGAAAAATGAAGACTAGATCGTTGCTGCTAAGTATACTGCTTTCTCTCAACTTTAGTCTCTATGAGAAAAAAAAAAAAACAGGACATAACATTACCGCTTTTTACTGTCCTGCATTATTCGTTTCATACAATTTATTAACATTATTTGGTAAAGCAATTAGAAGTAATTCTCCCTGAAGGAGGTTGAAAAAAAGAACTCATGTGTACATCACATCACCATTTGTGTTAAATTCCCCAGATATAAATTCCTCAAAACTAAACTTAAGTGGTGGCTGAAACCTTGACTCAAAATCATCTAACTTCCCACTGTTAAAACCTTGACTTATGCCATTCCCATAGGTAACTTCATTCATCATAGGAACATATTGCATGAAAGCATCTGGGAACACTGAAACGTTGCATCCAAAATTATTTTTGGAAAGATCTTGATTGGTAGTGTTGTTGAAATCTTCTTGACCACTAAATTGTTCTAACGAGAACCATTCAGAAAACAAGACTTTTGGTATATTGCTTTTGTAATTTTCTCTTGCAATGTCAACCAGTAGTGAAGCAGACTGATCACTATCTGCTAATGATGAGTTCGGACTTGAATTTTGGGAAGCCAATTTTATTGAAGAAGGTGAAGATTCTCTATTTTCAATATGTAGGACAGTGCATCCAGATTTAGCATGCCCAGATTCACTTTTTGCCATTTTAGCCACTCTCTTCTTTAGATAAGAGTGCCAGTGGTTCTTTATCTCGTTGTCGGTCCTTCCAGGCAAATGTTGCGCTATTTGAGACCACCTGCGGATATACAACCTTTATTAGAGACTTATAACAATAACTACGCCACAACTCCAAGCTAGTTGGTTGACTATATTAATTCTTAATATAAAAAATGTTCTGTATAATATTTCATTGAGGATTTACAATACTTCCTTCAGTCCACAATACGTGACTAATTTGCTTTTTCATTTTGGTCCAAAATAAGTGTTTATTTATATAATCAAGAAAGAATTCAATTTGTTTTTACAAAATTACCCTTATATACATAACTCAAAAAAGTTTTCTTACTCCTCACATTAAATATTTAATTAAGGGTAATTTAGTCGTACTAGGTATTTTTATATAAAATTTAATATTTTTTTAATAGGCATGCTAAAAGCAAATTTGTCACTTATTGTGAATGGGATAGAATATTTAATTGACTAGACATCCTTTAATTATTGAGTTCTAAACAAGAATGTCCTTACTTAACCGTTACCTATCTTTTCACCTTCCCTTGATTCCAAGAAATGAAATACAATGGGATAAAATCACTGTCCAGTTATATTCAATTGTCACCAAAATTACAGTCACTATTTGGAAAAAGTCTAATACTGCAATTTTTGTCAACTGCAGCCAGTAGGTGGATTCTTAATTAATTATCAAATGAGGCATATCTAAAGTCAACTTACAAGAATCTTTTATTAAATACTTGTACGATCCTTATTTAAAATAACAGAGGCGCCTTTTAGTACACCCAATCACTTCAAATTTTAAAGAGTTTATTGGACTTGAGTTTAAATTATGTGCCCTCTGATAATGTATAAATTATTTACAACATCAGGTTAAATTCACGTACGTACAACAATAGCAAGCCTAATATGGTACCTAAAATTAAAGTAACAACCTTCTTTAGACGGTTAAATTACATTGATAATAATGTAAAATTTTCTTATATTTTTGAAGAATTAATCCAAATAACTGTTCACCCTAACACTTAAACTAAAAATAGCCGATGAAAGTATAATTTATGTAATATATATGTATAATTGTGTATATTCAATGTATAATCTATATACATGGCTAGAAAAAGTAAATACTTAATATGACCGGCTATATGTGTAAAAAATCCTATATTTTTCGTATATAATGACTTTAACTCATTGGATATATATAACATGTTTGGCCTAGCTTCTTTTGAGCCAAAAATGCTTTTTTTTTTTTTTTAAAGTGCTTTTTTTCTAAAATTAAGGTGTTTGGTCAAGCTTTTGAAAGGAAAAAAAAGTGCTTTTGAGGAGAAGCAGAAGCAGTTTTGGAGAAGCAGAGAAAAAGAGTTCCTCTCCAAAAGCTCTTTTTTGAAAAGCATTTTTGAGAAAAATACACTTAATTAGAAGTAGTTTTTTTAAAGTTTGGTCGAACACTAATTGTTGCTCAGAAGTGCTTTTCAAATTAATTAACCAAACACAAACTGCTTCTTATCAAAAGAGAAAAATACTTTTGAAGAAAAAAACGTTTTTCAAAATAAGTTGATTTTTAGAGCTTAGCCAAACGGAGTTACTTGTGGTGAATTTATTGCAGTAGAAAGAGGAGTAATTATCCAAGGGACAAAGTTTCTTACTTGTTGCCTAACATGCCATGAAGGGTCAGAATTGTGTCCTCCTCGTCAGTGCTAAAAGTCCCTCGCTTTAGGCCAGGCCTTAAATAATTAATCCACCTCAATCTGCAACTCTTTCCATTCCTTTGCAAGCCTATAATAATATAATTAACCAACAAGAATACCACACTAGATGTCAACGATAATGATTTGAATTTCTCCTTAATAACAGAAAATTCTATTGTTTGTTTGACCTGTGTTGCCGTCGTACTTTATTCCTATAAACAATTCCCAAAGTAGTGCGGCAAAGATAACAGACTCGGCTGAGATGTACCTTTGCTTTGTCATAAGGTAGAGTCTTTTTATTCATCTTTTTCCATATTTCTTTTAATAATATAAAGAGTTTCAAAGCTATATACGTAATCAAATATATATATTTTACTTTTTTAACATTCACGCGTCGAGTTGGTATACTTCTACTGTTCCGTTTAATGTGGTGCTCATTTCTTCTTAGTCTATTTCGAAACGAATCGCACATTCTATATAGAAATAATTAACTTTAAACATCTCGATTTATATTAATGACATACTCTTATAATCACAAAAATATCATGATATACGTACACAAGTTCCAAGAGTCGTTCTCTCTCTTCTTTTTTTAAAATAAAAATTTAGTGCCTAATCAAATAAGGGCATATAAAATAAAACGAATGTAGTATATGATATTAGGATATATAAATTGTTTACTTTTTGAATGAAATCACTAGTGAAACACAACATTAAGAATAAACAAAGGGCAACCAATTATGATGATGATTAACTTTATTATCATCAAGGATATCATACAACAATCTTGTTCTTTTTATTTTTTTCCTTTTGTACTCATGCACGTTTAGAATAGCACAATTAAAAGAGCTATTGTACTGGATGAAATTATTCAAGCTCTTAAACTTGGAATTTGGCTGAGATTGACAAACCTAATTAATTAAACTAACTCGATGAATGTCTTCTTACGTGTTTACAGTAGAAAGGTACACTTAAATAAGAGGGAAAGAGACAAATTTAGGTACAATATGGGCAAAATTTAGCAGAAGTAATAGTGTGTGGCATTTCATAATTAAAAATGTGGAGAATATGAAGTAAATTAGCTAATTACCAGCATTGATTGCCACAGAGCTCCAGCAGCCATGTCCATAGGTGAGGATGTAGTCTTTGAGCTTCTGATCTTCATCTGGAGACCATAATCCCCTCTTGTGCTTTTGCTTTGACTTTGGCTTCTCCACTAATTGCTTGCACCCCATTTTCAAACAAATGAGAATTGGAGAAAGATAGTATACTAAATATTTCTTTCAGAAATTTGTAAGAAAAACAGACATTTGACTTTTGTTTCTTTGTAGAGAGAGAGAAGGGACAAGGAAGACTTGATGGTAAGGTTAGCCGACCAGATATTTAAAGGGAGGATTAGTTGAGATTATTTACTGAGTTATGAAAACAAACCAAACAAAAAAGTTAAAAAAAAGACTATTTGTCCCTGCAGAGCTCCAGTAATTCCTCAATCAAATGGGATAAAAGGTAAAATGGAACGTTAGAAATTAAACGTTTTTTATCATCTAATTGCCTCTTATGGTATATACTTATATATAATTAGTAATAGAATAGTTGTCCATTTCGGAGAATTTTTTGGAGCTAGAACCAATAGAGACAAGAACGGTGATCTAGCACCAGTAGTATCCATTCTTATGTCATTCAGCAGGCTTAAACCTACTTGAAAGACACCACTAACGGTTTCTGGAGGCTAATCATTCTTATTCTTGCAAAGATTTTCTACACGATTGGTGAATTTTGATATGTGATAGCTGATTAATCAATTATCAATCAGTTTTATTAGGTTGTAATTACTAGTAATATCTATATAAAATTTACATGTAATTACTTTATTAAATGATCTGATTGTTATAACGACGCGACCAGTCGTTTAGAGATTCAGCGTCCCGTTCGGTGGAATAAGGTCTCCAGTAACTTCGTATTGTGTATTATGACTTGTGTGTGTGGTCGGTTCGATTTCCGGATGATTCAGAGTTGATATGTAAGGATGGGTCTCTTTTTAGAAGTTTAAGTGGTAAGAGTTGATCGGAGTTTTGACTTTTGTCTAGACGACTCCGGAATAGTGTTTTGATGATTCCAATAGCTTCGTATAGTGATTTTGAATTGGGCATATACCCAAAATTATATTCGGACGTCCGTAGGTTGATTTGTGTTGTTTTTTCCGAGAGTTAGCTATTTAAAGGCTTAGAATTTTGATAAGTTTGACTGTAGGTGGACTTCATGGCTATCAGGTTCGAAATTTAGTTTTGGGACTTCATATAGGTCCATTTTATCATTTGAAACATGCCTGCAAAGTTTGTCGTTATTCCGAGTTGATTTGATAGGAATCGGACCCGGTTGTGTTTTTAGAAGTTCTTGAATTTCATTATAGATTACATGTGTTTTGGAGGTTCGATTCATGGTTTCAGATGTTATTTTGACTATTTGATCGCGCGAGTGAACTTGTATTATGTTTTTATACTTGTGTTAATGTTTGGTGTGGAGCTTCAGGGCTCGGGTGAGTTTCAGACGCGTTCTAGAGAGTTCATAGAAGGTTCAGATTTTGATGGTGTTTCTGATCTCGCATTTGCGAGAAATATGTCGCATTTGCGAGTTTCTCTTCGCTTTTGCGAAGTACACTGTGTCCTGAAGAGTTCGCATTTGCAAACTCTCTATCGCATTTGCGATAACGGCCTGGGCTGGAGAGGGATCGCTTTTGCGACCAGGTGGATGCTTTGGCGAAATTGTCAGGGATCGCATTTGCGATCTTTCCGTCGCTTTTGCGATATGTCCAAAGTTCGTATTTGCGATAACTGCAGGACTGTCAGAGTTCCGCTTTTGCGAATCATTATTCACATTTGCGGGGTTCGCATTTGCAAACTCCAGGTCGCATTTGCGACACCTGCGACTGGACATAAATGATGAAGGATGAGATTTTGATCTCATTTTCATATTTTGGAACCCTAGACTCGGTAGGAGGCGATTTTGAAGAGGGGTTTCATCTATAATCTTTGGGTAAATGATTTTGATCAACTTCCTACTATCTTATATGATTTTATATGAGATATAACATCAAATTTGTGAGAATCAAAGTAAAATTTTGAGAAATTTTATCTAAGTTTTGAAAAATGAGAATTTGAGTTTTGGGAGTTGATTTGGACTCAGATTTTGAAACAAACACATATATGGACTCATGGGGTTATGGGTAGTCGGAATCTACCCTTGGATTCGGGTTTTGACTGAACGAGCTCGGAGTTCACTTTTGAGAAATTGTGCAAATATCATAGGTTTATTTATTGGAACTGGTCTCTTTTACATTATTCGATGTTATTGTTGTTTTAGACTTCAATACTACACAATATTATAAGTTAATTGTGCAGTACCCAATTTTCGAATGGTGTCGAATAACAAGAACCTGGTTCTTCTTGGTGTACTACTTACTACTATTTACGGAATAATAAAGCAGTAAAGTAAAGACACAAATATTTTACGTGGAAAACACCTGCTCAAAAGGTGAAAAAACTACGACCTACTCCTCAGTAGGATTTGCTCAAACACTTACTAAACACTCTGAGCCAAACGGACTTACAAAATAAACTCTTTTGTAATCCTAGGACTAACTCTAATTCTCTTTGTATCAACTAGCCTCTAGCTAATTTCTACAGACTTTAAGCTAACTCTAACTTGAACAGTGTGTACCTATTATAATTTGCTTCTAAGAAAGCTGAAAAGATACAATGTTAAAACTCCTACTACAACCAACTAGATTCAATGATAAATGATGGAACTGTCTCTTCTAGTTGAACTGTAACCTCTGCACAATACTTCTGTTTGCAAATAACCTGGGAATTTTGCTTACAGCACTTGATTCAATTTAGTCTTTATGCATCTTTTTTGTTGTTGTCTCTTTCAGCAGTAATACTTTGAGTATTTATAAAGTCGTTTGTTGAGTTCTGGTCCGATTCTACATGGGAGAACAAGTTCTTATCAAACTCAACTTCCTTCCTTTGTTTATGTCCTTGCCGAATTCTACTTCTATTCTCTTCATCAGTTTGCAATCTTTCCGTATTAGGAGACATCCTGTTAGTTCTTTGATACTCAACAATCACTGATATCTCCTATGCTTGTACGATTCTTGTGCCAACTGCTCCGTTCAGGTGTGTATGCTCTGATGGACCTAGTTCAACTTGCCAATATTTTTTTCAATCTTTAAAACCTATTCAGTGACATGGGCCAACAAATTCCGACTTTTGATGATGACAAACTCTGTGCTTTTATCCTGTATACACTTCAAACACTTTGTATATTTTAAGCAATAATCATTGAGAACCAGGTTCATTAGGTTATAAATATCACACAACACATCTTCCCCTTTTGGCATCATCAAAAAGTTGCCAAATGATACTTACCAGTTTTTTAATTCTTACTCATGGCCAATGTAGGCAACTGCAGATGCAAACATGATTAATCATCACAAGAAACTAATAATGTAAGCTAAATAAGAAATTGAGACATTTTTCAAAGAAGTGTCTCAAGATTTTTATCTTTCCCAAATTTTCTTTTCCTTCTTGGCACTTCCACATCCACCACAGACCCCACCAACACAAATCGATTTTCAGTAGAATTTAAAGCAGAGGTAACTTCAGTATTACCTTTCTCAGCACTGGATGAACCAGGTGCTTCATCTTCATTAACTGATTTGAATGAATCATTGGATGATTCTGGTTTGGAACATTCCTCAGCACGTAACAATTCTTCCAAGAATTTTGCTCTTGAACCAGAAGCCACATATTTACGTGCAAGAATCTTAACACGATGGGTTTTGGGGGCTGGGGTAGGGTTTGGTGTGAGTTCAGGGATTGTAAAGTGTTCCGGGGTTGATGACTTTTCAGGAGACTCGGAACTATAGACTGAGGGAGAGTTGGAGTCATAGTTTCCTCCATCATAATCTCTGTTTGGTGATGAGTCAGAAGAAACTGGTGGAGGAGACGACATGATTTTGATTTTTTTAGATAGAGAGGAAAATAACAGGCAGTAGGGTTTTTGAGTTGAGTAAGCTGAACAAAGTTCGACTGTTTTTTTTTATGCACAATGGGTAAGGATGGCCTATTTATAACTTATGGCTGGGGATATTACAACGGAAGTATATTAACCCAAGTAGGATCCTAATCGATTAAGAACTGTCAGTGATTGGACATTGATTAGACAGTTAACTCTCCCTTTAACACTAGGCTAATTAATTGAGACGGGACTTCTTGAAACTGGTTCATTATTTGGGTAAGTACGAGAATTGAATTTGAACCATAAATGGATAGAGTCCTGCTCATGTATGACTGTACTTGAATTAATACATGTATGAAGATGAGAACGTAATGGATGAACCAGGTTCATCCTATTAAAAATCTTTATTTTCCCTCAATTCACAAAGATAGATAAACATCATTAGTGACTAGGGAATCATATTAATACATGGAAAAAGAGTATGGCAATAAAGACGTAGTACTGAGAAATGATTAATCTGATTAAGTACCTAATTAAAAAATTTTAGCCAAAAAAATAATATTTTTTTCAATTCTGTTTTTCAATTAGGTGATCTTAATCATCCCTAATTCAAGCATGTTTCTCTCATAATGCCCCCTACTCAATGCTTTGGTAAATGTATCAGAAATTTGACGATCAGTAGCACAGAATTCGATTGAGATCATTTCCTTTTCATAGTTATCCCTCAGGAAATGGTGCCTAACATCTATGTGCTTAGTTCTCTTGTGATGAACCGTGTTCTTAATCATACTAATTGACTAGTGTTATCACAGTAAATAGGAATGCATCCCACATCTATACCAAAGTCCAGGAGTTGTTGCTTAATCCATAGCAACTGGGCACAGCAAGAGGCTGCAGCCACATATTCAGCCTCAACAGTGGACAAGACTACTGAATTTTGTTTCTTGGTGGCCCAAGAGACAAGGCAGGAGCCCAAAAATAGAGCCATGCCTGAAGTACTTTTCCTGTCAACCAAGAAACCTACATAGTCAGCATCAACATATCCTACAAGGTCAAAATTACTACCTTTAGGATACCAAAGGCACAATTTAGTGGTGCCCTTCAGATATCTTAAAATTCTTTTTACTGCAGTAAGGTGAGACTCCTTTGGATTGGCTTGAAACCTAGCACATAGTCCCACACTGAACACAATATCAGGTCTACTTGCAGTAAGATAGAGTAGAGACCCAATCATCCCTCTGTATGTCTTCTGATCAACAGATGAACTAGGTTTATCCACATCCAATTTTGTAGTTGTGGTTATTGGGGTATCTATCTCCTTTGAATCCTCTATTTGAATTTCTTGAGGAGTTCTTTCACATACTTTTGTTGATGTATCATTGTGCCATATGGAGTTTGTTTGATTTGCAAGCCTAAGAAGAAGATTAGCTCACCCATCATACTCATTTCAAACTCACTCCACATTAATGTAGCAAATTCCTTGCTAAGCTTTTCAGTAGTTTCCCCAAATATGATATCATCAACATATATTTGCACAATCAGAAGATCTTTTCCCTTTTCCTTTAGGAACAAAGTACTGTCTATCTTGACTCGTTTGTACCCATGTTCCAGCAGGAATTTTGACAATCTCTCGTACCAAGCTCTAGGCGCTTGCTTGAGACCATAGAGAGCCTTGTCAAGTTTATATACATGATCAGGTAACTCTTTGATTTCAAAACCAGGAGGCTATTTTACAAATACATCTTCCTTCAAATAGCCACTAAGAAAGGAACTCTTTACATCCATCTGATGAAGAGTGAATTCCATATGTGCAGCAAATGGTATAAGAAGTCTGATTGCCTCCAATCTTGCCACAGGAGCAAAGGTCTCATCATAGTCAATTCCCACTTCTTGGTTGTATCCTTGAACAACCAGTCTAGCCTTATTTCTTGTAACAGTTCCATCCTCATCGAGCTTGTTCCTGAAGACCCACTTGGTGCCAATTACTGATCTGTCTAGTGGCCTGGGTACCAAGTGCCATACTTGACTCCTTTCAAATTGATTCAGCTATTCTTGCATGGATGTTACCCAATCCGCATCTTGCAGGGCTTCAGCAATGTTCTTTGGTTCAATCAAGGATAGAAATGTATCAAACGCACATAAATTTTTCAAGGAGGACCTAGCTTTGATTCCAGATCTCAAGTCTGTTATGATGTTCTCAAGAGGGTGAGAACACTGATATCTGTGTGGTTTGAGTATCAGTTGTTCACTTCTGGATTGTTCCATGTTGTCTTGTAGTTGTGGAACAGGATCAAGTCCAGTATTTCCATGCATAATTCCCCCTGTCAAGTTGTGTGGGGTTGTTGAACCTGGTCCATCACCTGTTCTATCTTTCATAGGTGCTTCAATATGGTCATTGCTCCTCACCAGTCCAAGCTCCTCGTCTTCTGATTCCTGTCTCTCAGATAAAGAGTTAGTTTCATTAAAGACAACATGTACACTTTCTTCTACATACATAGTTCTTTTATTGTATATTTTATAAGCTTTTCTATGTGTTGAAAATCCCAAGAACACTCCCTCATCACTTCTGGGATCAAATTTTCCTAGAGAATCTTTGTCATTATTATGCACATAACACTTGTATCCAAAATCCCTAAGATGGGATATGTTGGGCTTTCTCCCTTTGAGTAATTCATAGGGACTTTTCTCTACCAAAGGTCTGGTCATGCATCTATTAATAATGTAGCATGCAGTGTTAACTGCTTCTGCCCAGAAGCTGTGAGGTAGTTTGCTTGATAGAAGCATGGTTCTTGCCATGTCTTCAAGAGTTCTGTTTTTCCTTTCAACAACCCCATTTTGCTGTGGAGTTCTAGGAGCAGAAAACTTATGATTAACACCATGTTCATCACAGAACTCAACAAACTTAATATTCTCAAATTCAGTACCATGGTCAAATCTTATTGATGCCAGCTGATGTCCCAATTGATTTTGAATTTTCTTAACAAATGATGTTAACATATCAAATGCTTCATCCTTAGATGACAGGAATAAGGTCCAAGTGAACCTTGAAAAATCATCAACTAGCACCATCACATATCTCTTCCCACCTCTACTTAAAGTTCTCATAGGACCGCATAAATCCATATGAACCAGTTCCAACATCCTGGTGGTACTGACCATTTTCTTACTTTTGAAAAAGGATCTTACCTTCTTCCCCTTGGCACATGCCTCACAAACTTTTTCTTCCTTGAACTTAATGTTAGGAAGTCCTACCACTAAGTCCTTAGAGACTAGTTTGTTAAGCTGAGTTAGACTTGCATGACCAAGTCGTTTGTGCCACAAGAGGGGATCACTGTCCAACACACTTAGACAAGTGAGTTCATTTTCAGACAGTGTGGACACATCTATGACATAGATGTTATTCATTGTTTTTCCCAGCAAAACAATCTTGTCAGTAAGCAGGTTAATCACAAAATATTTTGTGGAAGTAAAAGCAACCAGGTTACCTCTGTCACATAGTTGTGATACACTGATCAGACTATATTTCATGCCATCTATTAGATACACATGTTCAATAGATCGTGTATCATCCTTACTTACCTTACCAACCTCAATAATTTCACCTTTCTTTCCGTTTCCAAAGGAGACATTTCCTCCTTTGAGACTTTCAAGTGAAAGGAACTGTTTCATGTTCCCAGTCATATGCTTTGAGCAACCACTATCCAAGTACCAAATCTGGCTGCTTCCTTTTACGTGAACCTACAAAAGAAAATCAGGGGTTAGTTTTAAGAACCCAAACTAGTTTGGGTCCTTTTCTATGAGAGAATGGATGAATCAGATTTTCTTTGGCAAGTTTGGTAGCCAGTTTTTCTTTTTAATGAATCTCTTATTTTTCTGACTGGCCTTCTCTTTTACAGCACACTCATATTTATAGTGGCCAGTCTTCCCACAATAGGTGCTTATTTTATTTTCAAGGAGAGTGAGATACTTGCATTTGGGATCCCACTTAGGCAATTGACTCCCAAAACCAATCCCTCTTCTGTTGCTACTGTGATTCTCTTGAAGCCATATCAGGGCGTTAGAGGATTTATTCCATTTACAGGTTCGATCTAATTCATGTTTGACTTTGCCAAGTTGTTCATTAAGAGTTCTTATTTTCTCGTCCTTGGCATACATCTTATCTTTTAATTTTCCTATNCAAGACAATGGTTTTCTTTTCAGATTCACTGAACCTTATCTCTAGGTCCATGCATTTTGCTTTTAGCATTGCACGCTCTTTAGATAGTTGATCCTTCTCTTTGGTTGTTTCCTCAGAATCATCTATGAAGTCAAGTAGCAACTCAGAGAGTTTCTCCATAGATAAAAACTTTGTCTTAGTTTTAAGTTTTGAGACACTTACCTATGGTTCTTCATAAGTCTCCTCATCAGATTCTCCAATTGCCATGAGAGCCTGATCTTCTGTCTCACCATCTTCTGATTCTTCATCTGAACTTTCCCCCCAAGCAGCAACCATTGCCTTTGTTGTGTTTGTATTGGGTTGAACCTGTTCCTTCCTCCTGTTCCTTCTCTCATATCTTTCTTTTTTCCACTCTACTTCCCACTGAGGACAATTTTTAATGAGATGATAAGTCTTACCACATTTATAGCATCCCTCATTGGTTCACCTTTCTGGTGCCTTTGCCTTATTGAAGTTTCCTCCCCTGGAGATGCCCTTCTTCCTCATGAGAAAGTTTCTGAATTCTTTGGTTATCATGGCCATCTCATCCTCCTCCAGATCAGCTCCCTCAGTGATCCTCAGTGCTAGACTTCTCTCCTTCTTTGGGGCATCCATCTTCATGGTTT
>ML431321.1:60579-124923 GCA_005239525.1 Nicotiana knightiana
ATTCTTCCAAGAGACTTGAGTTCATTTGTCAAGGTTGTGAACCTTGTGTACATTTCCTGAATTGTCTCTCCTTCTTTCATAGTGAAGTTTTCATACTGAGAGTATAGTAGTGTACCTCTAGACCTCTTCACTTGAGTTGTTCCTTCATGATCTACTTGTAGAGTATCCTAGATTTCCTTGGCAGTGGTGCAACTTTGGATTCTACTGTATTCATCTGGTCCTAATCCACACACTAGCCACTTCTTTGCTTTGGCATTCTTCTCCCATTTCTTCAGATCTTCAGCCGTGCAGTCAGCCCTAGTCTTAGGTACATCTACACCTTCAACAGTTTTCTTCATTGTTGCAAGTGGTCCATCAGTGACTATGTACCAGATTTCATAGTCCTCTCCAATATGGTGATCCTTCATTCTATTCTTCCACCAAGAATAGTACTGGCCATTGCAGAGTGGTGGCCTTGCAGTTGATTGACCTTCCCAGTTCCCAGGTGGTGCACTCATCTTGATCTTTTCCAAGGTGATAGCCTTTTCAAGGATAACCTGCTCTGATACCAATTGTTGTTTTTGACTTCAATACTACACAATATTATAAGTTAATTATGCAGTACCCAATTTTCGAGTGCTGTCAAATAAGAAGAACCGAGTTCTTCTTGGTGTACTACTTACTACTATTTGTGGAATAATAAAGCAGTAAAGTAAATACATAGATATTTTACGTGAAAAATACCTGGATCAAAAGGTGAAAAAACCACGACCTACTCCTCAGTAGGATTTGCTCAAACACTTCATTAAACACTCTAAGCCAAACGGACTTACAAAATAAACTCTTTTGTAATCCTAGGACTAACTCTAATCCTCTTTGTATCAACTAGCCTCTAGATAGTTTCTATAGACTTCAAGCTAACTCTAACTTGAATAGTGTGTACCTATTACAATTTGCTTCTAAGAAAGCTGAAAAGATACAATGTTAAAACTCCTACTACGACCAACTAGATTCAATGATATACGATGAAACTGTTTCTTCTAGTTGAACTGTAGCCTCTGCACAATACTTCTGTTTGCAAAACCTGGGAATTTTGCTTACAGAACTTGATTCAATTTAGTCTCTGTGCGTCTTTTTTGTTGTTGTCTCTTTCAGCAGTAATACTTTGAGTATTTATAAAGTTAGTTGTTGAGTTCTGGTCCGATTCTACCTAGGAGAACAAGTTCTTATCAAACTCAACTTCCTTCCTTCGTTTCTGTCCTTGCCGAATTCAACTTCTATTCTCTTCATCAGTTTGCAATCTTTTCGTATTAGGAGACATCCTGTTAGTTCTTTGATACTCAGCAATCACTGATATCTCCTATGCTTATACGATTCTTGTGCCAACTACTCCGTTCAGGTGTATATGCTCTGATGGACCTGGTTCAACTTGCCAATATTTGTCAATCTTCAAAACCCATTCAGTGACATGGGCCAATAGTTATTAAGGCGATTTTAGTTAGATTTGAGCCGAACGGAGGTTAATTCTAAAGAAAAAGCTATTTATGTGTGGTTGTACCCTCGTGTAGATTGACTATCTTGTGTGTGGCATGCATATTACAAGTTTTATTATGTTCTTTCCAATGTGCCATTCGGTGTCTCGGATCTTACTTGTTGACTCGAGCTTTGATAGTACACTTGCACAAGCATAGACCATAATTTGTCACTTATATCACTCCAAGAGTATGAACCTTGATGTTTATTGATCATTTACATTTATTCTTGTATACCTGCCTTCTGTGTGGGAGTTGTAATTTTGGCACGTGAGTTGTCTGTGTGGATATGAGATATTGTTGCTATTGGCACGCAATTTCTTTGTGCGGATATGAGGTATTGTTAGTGTTGGTACGTGAGTTGTCCGTGCAAATATGAGGTATTAATGGTATTAGCATGTGAGTTGTCTGTGCAGCACGTGAGGCGTCCATGCGGTTGTGATTGGTAATGTGGGCATGAGATGCCAAGTGATTATGATTCATGATTTGGGAACCGTGATTGTGATTGGGAGTTGTGGTACCTTAGAGTGATTCTTGGGAAACATTGTGTAAGAACGATTGATTACTTGGTTGTTATTTATTTTTTCTTACTTGGTTTCACTGGCACTTTAACTATACTCTAATTGCTTTACGGCGTTATTCCCTTTTTACTCTTTATTGCTAATTGTTGCTTCGATTTTTCATTTGCTAGTGTTGTATTGTTATTCTTTCCATGTTTGCTTTTATATTGATATTGTTTCCCGTTAGCTTTATTTTCATACTTGTACCAGTTATTATGTCTAATACGTGTTTTGATTGTGCCTCGTCACTACTCCACCAAGGTTAGTTTTGATACTTACTGGATACCGCTGTGGTATACTCATGCTACGCTTGCTGTACATTTTTGTGCAGATCCAGGTATATCGGAGCGTGTTGGTCATTGGTTAGCTGACTGTGAGCTGCGGTGGAGATTTCGAGGTATACATGTCGTTTCGTTCGCAGGGCTCAGAATCACCTTCTGAAGTTTTATTTAGTTATTGTTTACTTCTATTCCAAACAATGATGTATTTGCTATTCTTAGTTAATCTTAGACAGACTTATAATTTGTACTGCTGATTTTGGGATGTTGTATACCTACTTTGGATTGTTAGTGTTGTATAAAAAATTTCGGTTCATGTTTAATAATTAACTGATTTAAATATGTTAACAATTCATTATGCGTTAGGTTTATCTAATTTTAAGGATTAAGTGTCATTACAACTCATCCGGAAGGATTTCGGATCGTGACACTTCTATAAATATTTTTTGGTATAACTTAATCTTTTCCTGAAGTATCTGACGATGGTGCATGTTTACAGAGTTGAGGACACGGAAGGACAAGGTGTGCCCCAAGAAGCTTCTGTAACAACTCTGAGACATTTTTAGGTAGATATTCCAACAAAAGAGAAAGTAATTATTGCGTAAGGTTTTTACATTATGCAGATATTTCTGCAATTCTAGCTACTTGGTTCTGGAACCCACTTTGCTTTTGTCTTCTTCTTCTTTTTTTTTTTTTTTTAATTTTTTATTCTCTACCCTCTTTTCTTCACCCTTTCCTTCAAGTAATTAAAGAATCCGCAAGGATCACAATGCTGAATAAATCTTAACCTGTCTCTTAACCTAATCATATATTAAAGTTGTTAACTTGATCTTGATCATCCAATGAAACTTCTCCGTCAATGCGAAACCTCTGCTGTACAGTACACTTACAACTCGTTGAGCTGACCGGACTCATAAAAATAATTAATTAGTCAATCATTATAGATTTTCGGCACCCATTTTTTTGTTCTAGAAAACAATACAGAAGGAGACCCCGAGTAATGAAGTCCTTTAATTAATTGACTGGTTCTAAATAACATTTTGTAATGAGTTGGAAAATAGAAATAAGTGTAAGAGGTCCAGGTGATTTTTCTCATATTTAAATGAAGCTTCAAGTATGAGCTAAATCTCAATTGGAAAAATTAAAGGAAAAATATTTTTAGTCGTTCTCAAAAATAATAGCCGACAAAAAATATATTTTTTGTATATATGTGTTTATAAATTATAATATATATATGTTATACACTTTTTGGCTAGCGAATACAATTAATTTTGGCCAACCGACCTATTTTATATTTTGCTCCAATTTAAAATCTTTAAGCTTTTTTTCTTAAACAATGCAATACAATATTTTCATGTCGACCCACTTTCTTATTCTGCTAGGTGGTAATCAAAACTCAAATGCATATAGAAGTTAATTACTACTATGTTTAAAAGCCTTCTTTTTTTCTTATTTTTAACATTATTGACGTGGCCAAACTTAATTTGTTGATGTTGACTCGTTTTCAACATTCACGTGAAAGGACAAACATTCTAATTCTTTATTAGATAACCACAAATGTTATTGTCATTAAGCTGTATTTGTAAAATAATTCTGAAGAAGAAAAAATAATGTATAAACAGAAATGTAAAAGAAATAAAGTTTAATCCGAGCCCACTGAATTCGTAGTGTTTTCTTAAGGAACTTAATCCCCTCCTAGTACCCGAGGTTGTGGATTATTTCCTCCCAAGATAGAACAGATTACACACTAGCGTTTCAAACCCCAGTATTTCAACGAGCATAAATGACGACAGCAAATCACACTTACGTTGTTTGTTTGTAAGAAAACAATGCAGAAAAGAAGAGGAGAATTCAGAAATTTTGTAAGGAAAATCTGAGGGAATGATATGCTATTTATAGCCAACATGTTTGATTTTAAACAAAGAGGCGCAACTCTTCAGAATATCTGTTATGACTCTTCACGTAAAATGGCCATTACGTAAATGGCTATTTACGCAACATAAAACGGGAATTCAAAATGCGGAGAAAAATTAATTTACCGTTACTAAACGGCTAATTTGGATTAATATAATAATACGTTAATCTTAGTATTAACAAATAAATTTGGTCCAAAAAATTAATCAATCAATCGATCATTTGACCAAATCCAAATCCGAATTCGAAGCCGAAGCTGAAGCCGAGCCGAGCGAGCGACGACGACGACGGTGCAAGGCTTGCCTTCTTCTTAACTCTTTAAGAGCTAGAAGAAGAGAAATTGTGTATATATAACCATCAAAAGTTTTTCCCTCCTCCAATATGGTACAATGTCTCTTTGTTAAGGAGGAAAAATCAAAATTTTATTGTTCCCTCCATTTTCCACTCACCCCCTTTTAATCTAAACTAAGCTTAAAACCCAACAATCTCCTACATGAATGAGGAATGACTATATCATAGAAATATGTATGAAAAATGTGTGATTTGCAAGCAAGGATTAATTGCATCTGCATAAGTAGGTTTCCCTTTAAACTTAACGTAGTGAACTTATGTCGTATATACTCAGTCAATAGATAGATTTAATATCTTTGAATCGTCTAACTTAGGTGTATACCTAGACAACTATAAGTCACACAATCAAACCTTTAACCGTCTTTGGTTCTCATTGTTGTGTTCGCTTCAGGCATGAACATCGCCTGGTTTCATAAGTGTATAGAGAACTGGCCTCACAAAATTCTCCTTGAAGCGACTAACACTTAACACTTACATAGGTGATTCCTAAACATGTCATCACGTAGATACAATATTTGATATACTCCGTAGATACAATGAACATTTTCTCATCAAGACAATGGACCAAAATTTTAGCTGACAATGTTGAAACGTCATTAATTACTTTGTTTGATCTCCTTGAACCTAGATCTTGGGATCTCCAGTCTTCTAGGTAGAGTTACTGCCACAATGACTTGTCATCAGCCATAGTCCCATTCCCCTCGACGATTTCTCAACTACCTCTCTCGTTAGGCCTTTCCTAAGTGGATCGGACACATTTTTGCTTGACTTTACGTAGTCAATCATGATAATTCCTCTAGAGAGTAATTGCCTAGTGGTTTTATGTCTTCGTCGTATATGACGAGATTTACCGTTATACATAAGTCTCCCACCCCTTCCAATTGCCGCTTGACTATCGCAATGTATACATATTACGGCCAATGGTTTTGGCCAAAATAAAATATCTTCCAAGAAATTTCGGAGCCATTCAACTTCTTCACCGGCCTTATCTAAGGCTATGAACTCAGCTGCCATTGTAGAGTAGGCAATACAAGTTTGTTTGGACGACTTCCAAGATACTGCTCCTCCACTAGTGGTGAATACATATCCACTTGTGGACTTAGAATCAGTTGAACCGATGATCCAATTTGCATTATAGTATCCCTCAATCACCGTTGATATTTACTGTAGTGTAAAAACGTCCTGGATATGTTCTAAATATCCCAAAACTCGTTTCATTGTCATCCAATGAGATTGATCTGGATTACTCGTATATCAACTCAATTTACTTATAGCACAAGCTATATCTAGTCGTGTACAATTCGTGACATACATGAAACATACCAACACACAAGCATAATCCAATTGTGATATGCTTTGGCCTTTGTTCTTTGCTAGTGCAAGATTCATATCAACTGGAGTCTTTGCAACTTTAAAATCTAAGTGCTTGAATTTTTCAAGTTTTGTTTTAATATAATGAGCTTGTGACAATGCAGGCCTTGAGGAGTCTTATGGATCTTAATACTCAGAATTAAATCAGCAACTCCCAAGTCCTTCATATCAAACTTGCGAGTTAGCATATGCTTAGTCGCATTTATGTTGGCAATTTCATTACTCATTATCAACATATCATCCACATATAAGCAAACAATGACTATGTGATTTGGAACATTTTTAATGTACATACATTTATCACATTCATTTATCTTAAAACTATTTGACAATATTGTTTGGTCAAATTTCGCATGCTATTATTTGGGTGCTTGTTTTAGTCCATAAAGGGACTTAACAAGTCTACATACCTTCTTTTTTCTCTACCTGGAACCACAACCCTTCAGGTTGCTCCATGTAGATTTCTTCCTCCAAATCTCCATTTAGGAAGGTCGTCTTAATGTCTATTTGATGAATTTCAAGACCATAAACCGCAACTAATGGTACTAATGTTCGTATGGACATAATTCTTGTAACTGGAGAGTAAGTATCAAAATAGTCAAGACATTCTCGTTTCCTATACCCTTTGACCACAAGTCTTGCCTTATATTTATCAATAGTGCCATCATCTTTCATTTTCCTCTTAAAAATCTATTTAGAACCCAACAGTTTATTTTTAGGAGGAAGATCAACTAATTCTCATCTATGGTTGTTCAATATGGATTCTATTTCACTATTGATTTCCTCTTTCCAAAATAATGATTCCGAAGAAGATATAGCTTCTTTAAATGTTCGAGGCTCATTTTCCAATAAGAAAGTCATAAAATCTGGTCAAAATGAAGTAGACGTTCTTTGACATTTACTACATCTTGGATCCTCCTGATTAGACGTACTTTCTTTTGTTTCTTCCCGAGGTCGTTTAGATCCTTCACCAATCGACACACATTCCTTTTTATACGAATATATATTTTCGAAGAACTAAGCATTATCTGATTCTATAACCGTATTATTATGAATGTTAGGATTTTCTTATTTATGAACTAGAAATCGATATGTTTTACTATTGGTCGCATATCCTATGAAGACACAATTAACAATTTTCGGTCCTATCTTTACCCTTTTGGGTTTAAGAGCTTGCACTTTTTCCAAACACCCTCACACTATAAAATAATTCAAGTTGAGCTTCTTTCCTTTCCTTTTTTCATATGGAATGAATTGCGATTTTCTATGGGGTACTTGATTTATTATACGGTTAGCCGTAAGAATGGCTTCCTCCACAAGTTTTGTAGCAAACCGTAACTTATCAACAAGGCATTCATCATCTCCTTTAATAAACGATTATTTCTTTCCGCAATCCCATTGGATTTGGGCGTGTAAGGGGCCGTTGTTTGATGAATAATGTCATATTCTAAACATATTTCTTCAAAAGGAGATTCGTATGCACCACCCCTATCACTTCTTATCATTTTGATTTCTTCTTAAGTTGCGTTTCAACTTCATTTTTGTATTGATTGAATGCATCTATTGCTTCATCTTTACTACTAAGTAAGTAAACATAGCAATATCATGTACTATCATCAATAAAAGTTTTGAAATAATTTTTTGGTCCAAAAAATTAATCAATCAAGCAAGCCGAAGCAGTGCCGAGCGAGCGACGTCGACCACGCAAGGTTTGCCTTCTTCTTAACTCTTTAAGAGCTAGAAGATGAGCAATTATATATATATACCCATCAAAAGTCTGTTCCTCCTCCAATATGGATAATGTCCTTTGTCAAGGAGGGAAAATTAAAATTTTATTTTTCCATTCATTTCTCATTCATACTCTTTAAGCTAAACTAAGCTTAAAACACAACAATTATTACCCAGATTTTGATTTTTTTCACTCAAACACAGGAATAGATTTAAAGCTATAAAAGTTTTAGCTATTTTCCTTTTTACCGTTAAGAAATAGGATGCTGACATGTTAGAGATTCACTTTGGTTGAGAAGTATGTGTTTAAGCCTCTATGGTGTAGTAGCGGACCCAGATTTTTATACAAGCGGGTTCAAACATATAATAAAGTCCTCAGAAACAATCAACAGTAAGAGATATTGAGTTAACAAACAAACAAGGTTTATCTAGTGCTCTTTATTTTGGTTATAATAAAACCTTAAAGAAAATTTGCTTGTAGCTCTAAATTTTGTTTGCAAGCCATACTGTTTATATATATATATATAAACATATATATATATATATATATATATATATATATATATATATATATATATATATATTTACCTTTACAATTTAACAAGTTATTGAACTTCAGAAAATTATACAAATTAAACTGTAAAAATTATAAATTTAGTCTATATTAAAATATTAAACTCTATTTATTAATTAATTTCAATTTAACTTAGATTACCTGTACCGGTTGCTCGTTTGCTCGTTTGTACGAGGAGCTCGGGGGCAAAGGCGGGGACAACAAGTTGTACCGGTTGGCCTAGGTGAGGGAGAGGAAAGCCCACGACTTAGACCAAGTCAAGTGCATCAAGGACGAGGATGGAAAAGTATTAATGGACGAGGCACTTATTAGGAGAAGATGGAAAACATACTTCCATAAACTGTTGAACGAGGAGGGGGGTAGACGCATTATGTTGGGTGAGTTGGATCACTCCAAGAGTCGGCAGGATTTTGGGTACTGTAGGCAGATTATGGTATAGGAGGTGGAAGGGGTGATGCGTAAGATGTGCAGGGGCAGAGCGACGGGGCCAGACGAAATCCCGGTGGAATTCTTGAAGAGCTTAGGGCGAGCAGGTTTGGAGTGGCTCACTGGGCTGTTTAATGTTATTTATAAGACAAAGAAGATTCCTGAAGAATGGAGGTGGAGTACGATGGTTCCTCTTTACAAGAACAAGGGTGATATCCAAAATTGCAACAATGATAGGGGTATCAAGCTGTTGAGTCACACTATGAAGTTTTGGGAAAGGGTGGTGGAGGCCAGGGTGAGGAGGTGCGTGTCTATTTTTCCAAGAATCGGTTTGGATTCATGCGGGGACATTTGACTACGGAAGCGGTTCATCTGGTAAGGAGATTAGTGGAGTAGTACAGGGAGAGGAAGAAGGACTTGCATATGGTGTTTATTGACCTTGAGAAGGTGACGATAAAGTCCCAAGGGAGGTCCTGTGGAGATGTTTGGAGGTTAGAGACATACCAGTAGCGTACATTAGGGTGATTAAGGATATGTATGATGATCGGGTGAGGACTGTGGGTGGTGACTTGGATCATTTCTCTGTGGGGATGGGGTTTCACCAGGGATCGTCTCTTAACCCATTTTTATTTGCCTTGGTGATGGATGTACTGTCGTGACACATCCAAAGGGAGGTTCCTTGGTGCATGCTATTTGCCGATAATATTGTCACGACCCAAAATTCCTAAGGTCGTGATGGCGCCGAACATCAATGTCAGGCTAGCCAAATCATTAATTAATTGAAATAATTTTCCTTTTTTTTTTTGCATTTGTGAAAACATTTCCTTTTCCCTTAATTTACATATTAACCAAATAAAAGTCTGTTAATTAAAAACAATGGTTTAAATATTTCATTTAAGCAATTATATCCCAACACATACCCCAGAACCCGGTGTCACAAGTCCATGAGCAATTTCTAAGAGTTTATACAATCATTACAAAGCCTGTCCGAAATACAATTGCACAAGGAAATTTAAAATGAAATAAATATAGTACGAAGGAGACTGTGTCAGCTGTGGATCGCCTCCGGATGATGCAGCTCCCCAAAGTCTCCGAATCCTCCACATTGCTATGAAAGTACCTGTGCAATAAAATTCACTGCAAGTGTAGCATGAGTACAAAACAACGTGTACTCAGTAAGTCGCCCGCCTAACCTCAGAGAGATAGTGACGAGAGGTCAAATTAGACACTTACAAAAGGTCAATTTAGAATATTTAGGTATGACACTAAGCATGATTTATCATAGGCAATTTATAAAAATCATGATTTAACTATTTTTCAACTCCGTTCACGTTTAACACTTTATATCTTCTTCATATTAACAATTAATCAACACGGTGATTTAATCAAATAATAATAAATCGACGGGAAGGAACAACTTCTTCCAAAACTCTTTTTAATAACTTTAAATCTCTGTCATTTCACTTGATAATTTAATATTTCAGGCCACTAATCAGGCAAGAATCATAGCAACTATGCAACAAATATCATGCGCAAGCAATGCCGAGGGTCGAACGGCGGGGACCAACAATAATAAACTGTGCACTGCCGAAGGGTCGAACGGCTCGAACCATAGATGCATCTATTTTCCCCCGCTCGCGAATCGATCATGAGACGCGGTCAACATAAAAATAATAAGGCTAGCCTGCTCGCGAATCATACCTATGACTCAGGTGCTCATATGTATACATATTTACATAATACATCCTTTTTTTTATTTATCAAGAAGCAGTTATTTCTCAGGAAAGTGGTAAAAATCCTTTTTAAAAGAACATGAAATATAGTTTTTAAATCTTTGTTTTGAAACTCATTTGTCAAGTTTAATGATATTCCATAATACAACCCTGCCGGGTACACAATTATCCACAGAGGAATCAATTCTCTTTCTAGAAGATTAGCAAAAATGAACTCTAGTTTTCCTTTAGATATTCAATTACGTTTTCGATTATATTAGCAGTTTAATATTACAGGAAGGATTACAGGTACAACACGTAAGTCATACTAGTGGGTCCTAGGCTACCCGGACATGGCATAATAGTAGCTACGCACGGATTCCCGTCACCTCGTGCGTACGTAGCCCCCGAAGATAATAGCATGTACTGATTTAATTCACCTATGGGGGACGATTCCTCCTCACAAATTTAGAAAGGAGACTTACCTCGCTCAGAAATTCCAACACCGGCTTCCAAGCCCCTCCGGTGACTCCACCGGACGCACAACGCTCCGAAACTACCACATAACGGCAAAGTAATGAAAATTCATCCTAATACTCACAACAAATTCAAATTATATGCTTTCCCAACCTCGCTCGGAGAAATGACCAAAATTCCCTTGGGCCCACGTGCCCGAAAATTCAAAATTCTCAAAAAAAGTACATTCTACCCATAGCTCTATGAGTTCAATCATGCACTTAGATCTACATTCCATACTCAAATTCGTGGCTAAATTCCAAATTTACATTTTCTAGGTTTCTTCAAAAATTTCCCAAATTCCTACCAATTTCCATGCCTAATCCATGCATATAATCTTGTATTTATCTAACAAACGGAAGGAATTTACCTACCTTGATGCCTGACGAAAATTCCCCTTGAAATGCTCTCCAAAAATCGCCCATGACAAATGAAAAATGGGTGAGAAATGACAAAAACCAGTCTTTAAGACATTCTGCCCAGGCCTCCCTTCGCACCTGCCGAAATTCCATCGCAGGTGCGGCTCTGACTCAACCCAGCATCTCTCGCTTCTACGGTCCCTTCTTCACACCTACGCTTCCGCAGGTGCGACCCATCTTCCGCACCTGCGGCCTCCTCAGCTCCAGCCAAGAACTCACACCTGCGGCGCCCTTAGCCGCGCCCGCGACTCTGCACCTTCGTTCAAAACCTCGCAGGTGCGGTTACACCAGATGACAACAATCTTCAGCCTTCTTCAACTTCAAACATTGATCCGTTAACCCCCCGGAATCCACCCGAGGCCCCCAGGACCCCGTCCAATTATACCAACCTGTTCCTTAACATAATGCAGACTTCCTCGAGGCCTCAAATCACATCAAACAACATCAAAACCATGAATCACACCCAATTTCCAACGTTATGAACTTAGAATTTTCCAACTTTACATCTGATGCCGAAACCTATCAAATCACGTCCGATTGACCTCAAATTTTGCGCACAAGTCATATTCAACATTATGGACCTGCTCCAACTTCCAGAATCTCATTCCGGCCTCGNCTCACTAGAATGCACTTCAAGCCACAATTCATGAAATCCTTCTAAAATGCTAACTTCGACAATATACGTCGAAACGCTCCCGGGTCATCCAAACCCGATCCGGACATACGCCCAAGTCCGAAATCATCATACGAACCTGCTGGAACCCTCAAATCCTGATTCGGAGGTTGTTTACTCAAAATTCAAATCCTAGTTGATTTCTCCAACTTAAGGCTTCTAAAACGAGAATTTTCTTTCCAAATCAATTCTAAACTTCCTGAAATTCTATTCCGACCATGCCCACGAGTCATAATACCTGAAAAGAAGCTGCTCACGATTCCAAACCGCTGAACGACGTGCTAGAGCTCAAAACGACCGGTCGGGTCGTTACATTCTCCCCCACTTAAACCGACGTTCGTCCTTGAACGTGCCAAGAACTGCTCTGGAGTTATCGTAAATCACTGTTTAATATTTTGAGCACCTGCCCGTGCTACCACCACCCAATTGAGTACATTAGCTTGACCACATCTGAAGATTTGTTCTTTTATCCATATAATAAGCTCAGAATTCATTCAAACACCTGAAATCTCTCTGCCAGGCCTTGTTCCAATATATAACACCGAATCAATTACCACATGACAACATACCTTTTGCTGAATCAACACCATGCACCGCAAGATTCATCGTCTAACCACAATGACGCTCCCTGAACCTTAATAGCCAAATTCCACGAATCTGATGCTCCAAATGCACCTCATGATAAATAGCCAAATTCCACGAATCTGATGCTCCAAATGCACCTCATGATATATATACATACATCCTGCTATAATGTTGACGATACCACTACAACGGAAGAAATGTGCAGAAATTCATACTCAACTGCAGAGTTAACAAATCCTTGAATACCTCATCTCGACTAGAATCATCACTTTATTATGAACCTGAATAATGGTATTTGTTCTTTATTATACACTTCACATAACCTTATCGCACTGATTCACGATCCAAAAATCTCGCATCTCCCAGTATGAACTGCTCAGACAACAAATCACCCCAAACATGGCCAACAACCTCACATGATACCACATCCCGCCAATAGACCATAACTCGAACATGATAATAAGAACGACTCAGGAAGGAACTATTCATCTCACGCAGCTAACATGAATTCGTATCAGAAAATAGGAAGTAAAACACAAGAAAATAAATATAGGGACCTTACTCATCATCACACTGTTGCGGCGTGCAACCCGATCCGAATAACATACCCGTGGCGACGTGCCACCCGATGCACACATAAAATTTACATAAGAATATATATATATATATATATATATATATATATANACCAATCGCAAGCATCATCACTACCTGAGCATAGCCTTAAGGCTCCCAGAAACACAGCTACTGAGCTGAAACAACATATTATTCTTCTGCAGGGCCATAACAATAGCCATGACCAATCACACATGGAAGCATCTCGAATTACCTTCGTAGCACCATTTCCATTCCTCAAATTCCTGATCCATAGCAAGCGTTTCACGACGTATTAGATTGAGTAGGAATGAACATAGGCATAAGCCTCAAAGGAATCAGCTCGCACGATGAAGAATCAAGAAGGGAAGTACTCCTAACAGCCCTGTAGCCTCTCGAAGATAAGTGCATACGTCTCTGTACCGATCCAAAAGACTCTACTAGACTTGCTCATGACTCGTGAGACACACGGGAACCTAGCGCTCTGATACAATGTTGTCACGACCCAAAATTCCTTAGGTCGTGATGGCACCGGACATCAATGTCAGGCTAGCCAAATCATTAATTAATTGAAATAATCTTCCGTTTTTTTTACATTTATGAAAACATTTCCTTTTCCAATTACATATTAACCAAATAAAAGTTTGTTAATTAAAAATAATGGTTTAACGATTTCATTTAAGAAACTGTATCCCAACACATACCCCAGAATCTGGTGTCACAAGTACATGAGCAATTTCTAAGAGTTTATACAATCATTACAAAGCCTGTCCGAAATACAACTGCACAAGGAAATTTAAAATGAAATAAATAAAGTACGAAGGAGACTGTGTCAGCAGTGGATCGCCTTCAGATGATGCAGCTCCCCTAAGTCTCCGAATCCTCCACATTGCTATGAAAGTACCTGTGCAATAAAATGCACAGCAAGTGTAGCATGAGTACAAAACAACATGTACTCAGTATGTCACCCGCCTAACCTCAGAGAGGTAGTGACGAGAGGTCAAATTAGACACTTACTAAAGGTCAATGTAAAATATTTAGGTATGACACTAAGCATGATTTATCATAGGCAATTTATGAAAATCAGGATTTAACTATTTTTCAACTCCGTTCACGTCTAACACTTTATATCTTCATCATATTAACAATTAATCAACATGGTGATTTAATCAAATAATAATAAATCGATGGGAAGGAACAACTTCTTCCAAAACTCATTTTAATAACTTTAAATCTCTGTCATTTCACTTGATAATTTAATATTTCAGGCCAGTAATCAGGCAAAAATCATAGCAACTACGCGATAAATATCATGCGCAAGCAATGCCGAGGGTCGAACGGTGCGGACCAACAATAATAAACGGTGCACTGCCGAAGGGTCGAACGACTCAACCATAGATGAATCTATTTTCCCCCGCTCGCGAATCGATCATGCGTCGCGGTCAACATAAAAATAATAAGGCTAGCCTGCTCGCGAATCATACCTGCGACTCAGGTGCTCATATGTACACATATTCATATAATACATACTTATTTTTATCAAGAAGCAGTTTTTTCTCAGGAAAGTGGTAAAAATCCTTTTTAAAAGAACATTAAATATAGTTTTAAAATCTTTGTTTTGAAACTCATTTGTCAAGTTTAATGATATTCCATAATACAACCCTACCAGGTACACAATTATCCACAGAGGAATCAATTCTCTTTCTAGAAGATTAGCAAAATGAACTCTAGTTTTCTTGTAGATATTCAATTACGTTTTCGATTATATTAGCAGTTCAATATTACAGGCAGGATTACAGGTACAACACGTAAGGCATGCTAGTGGGTCCTAGACTACCCGGACATGGCATAATAGTAGCTACGCACGGAGTCCCGTCACCTCGTGCGTACATAGCCCCCAAAGATAATAGCATGAACTGATTTAATTCACCTAGGGGGATGATTCCCCGTCACAAAGTTATAAAGGAGACTTACCTCGCTCCGAAATTCCAACACCGGCTTCCAAGCCCCTCCGACGACTTCAACGGACGCACAACACTCTGAAACTACCACATAACGGCAAAGCAATGAAAATTCATCCTAATACTCACAACAAATTCAAATTATATACTTTCCCAACCCCGCTCGGAGAAATGACCAAAATGCCCTCGATCCCACGTGCCTAGAAATCCGAAATTCTCGAAAATACATTCTACCCATAGCTCTACGAGTTCAATCATGCACTTAGCTCTACATTCCATACTCAAATTCGTGGCTAAATTCCAAATTTACATTTTCTAGGTTTCTTCAAAATTTTTCCAAATTCCTACCAATTTCCATGCCTAATCCATGCATATAATCTTGTATTTATCTAACAAACGGAAGGAATATACTTACCTTGATGCCTGACAAAAATCCCCCTTGAAATGCTCTCCAAAAATCGCCCATGACAAATGAAAAATGGGTGAGAAATGACAAAAACCCGTCTTTAAAACATTCTGCCCAGGCCTCCCTTCGCACCTGCGGTCCAATAGTCGCTCTTGCAGCTCCGCACCTGCGGAAATTCCATGCAGGTACGGCTGTGAGTCAACCCAGCATCTCTCGCTTCTGCGGTCCCTTCTTCGCACCTACGCTTCCGCAGGTGCGACCCATCTTCCGCATCTACAGCTTCCTCAGCTCCAGCCCAGAACTCATACCTACGGCCCCCTTAGCCACACCCGCGGCTACGCACCTACGGTCAAAGCCTCGCAGGTGCGGTTACACCAGATGACAGCAACCTTCAGCCTTCTTCAACTTCAAACATTGATTCGTTAACCCCCCGGAATCCACTCAAGTCCCCCTGGACCCCGTCCAGTTATACCAACCTGTTCCAAAACATAATGCAGACTTGCTCGAGGCCTCAAATCACATCAAACAACATCGAAATCATGAATCACACCCAATTTCCAACTTTATGAACTTAGAATTTTTCAACTTTACATGACCTCTAATTTTGCGCACAAGTCATATTCAAAATTACAGACCTGCTCCAAATTACGAAATTTCATTCCGACCTCGATATCAAAACTTCCACTTCCGGTCGGATTTCTCAAAAACCTTCAAATTTCTATCTTTAGCCAAATGACGTCAAAATGACCTACGGACATCCAAATTCACTTCCGATCGCGCTCCCAACTCCAGAATTACCATATGAAGTTATTCCTAGACTCGGAATCCCAAACAGACATCAACCTCACTGGAATGCACTTCAAGCCCAAATTCATGAAATCCTTCAAAAAAGCTAACTTCCACAATATACGCCGAAATGTTCCCGCGTTATCCAAACCCGATCCGAAAATACGCCCAAGTCCGAAATCATCATACGAACCTGCTGGAACCCTCGAATCCTGATTTAGAGGTCGTTTACTCAAAATTCTAATCCTAGTTGATTTCTCCAACTTAAGGCTTCTGAAACGAGAATTTTCTTTCCAAATCAATTCTAAACTTCTTGAAATTCAATTCTGACAACGCCCACGGGTCATAATACCTGAAATGAATCTGCTCACAACTTCAAACCGCTGAACGACGTGCTAGAGCTCAAAACGACCGATCGGGTCGTTACAGATATAGTGTTGATAGACGAGACGTGAAATGGAGTTTACGCGAGGTTGGAGGTTTGGAGACACACGTTGGAGTCTAAAGGTTTCAAACTGAGTTGAACCAAGACAGAATACTTGGAGCAAAAATTCAGTGACAGGACCCTTGAAGCAGACGTAGAGGTAAAGCTTGATGCTCAAGTTATCCCAAAGAGAGCGAGTTTTAAGTATCTCGGGTCTATTATCCAGGGTAATGGGGAGATTGACGAAGATGTCGCACATCGCATCAGAGTGGGATGGATGAAGTGGAGGCTCACTTTCGGTATTTTATGTGATAAGAATGTGCCGCCAAGAATTAAGGGTAAATTTTATAGAGTGTTGGTTTGACCAGCTATGCTGTATGGGGCTGTGTTGGCCAGTCAAGAACTCCCACGTGCAGAAGATGAAAGTAGCAGAGATGAAGATGTTGAGATAGATATTTGGGTATACCAGGAGAGATAGGATTAAGAATGAAGCTATCTGGGACAGAGTGGGAGTAGCTCCCGTGGAGGACAAGATGCGGGAGTCGAGACTGATATGGTTTGGACATGTTAAGAGATGAAGCATTGATGCTCCTGTCAGTAGGTGAGAGAGGTTGGCGATGGAGAGCTTGAGAAGAGGTCGAGGTAGGCCTAAGAAGTATTGGGGAGAGGTGATTAGACAGGACATGGCGCTGCTTCAGCTCACTGAGGACATGACTCTTGAAAGGAGGGTGTGGAGGTCGAGGATTAAGGTAGAAGGTTAGTGGGTAGTTTTTAGTTCTTCACCGATAGTCTTAGTAGCATGTATGTCCCTTTATATTCTTAGATTTTTATTACGTTATGTGGGTTTATTCGTCTCAGGTATTGTATTCCCTGTTGCTATTATTTGGTACTACTTATCATTTATCTCTCCCTTTTTATTTTCTCTTCATTCTTTCTTCCTTCCTTTCTTTCCTCTTCTTCTTCTTACCCTTCCTGAGCCGAGGGTCTATTGGAAACAACCTGTCTACCTGCATTAGGTAGGGGTAAGGTCTGTGTACTGACTATCCTTCCCATACCCCACTTGTTGGGATCATACTAGGTTTGTTGTTGTTGTTTTTGTTGCATTAGCTGTTAGCAAAAAAAAAAAAAAAAAAAAAAAAAAAAAAACGAGTTGTGATGACCCAAAGGGTCATGTTACGAATTAAGACTCCATTCCAGACTCATTAACCTTAAGAAGACTAATTTTAATTATTTTGATTTGCGTGCGCAGTCCGTGTGTGAAACCGGAAAGCTTTTATGTGAAAATATGAGAAATGATAATTTTGGAATTTAAAATTTAGTTTCAGTTGGCTCGGGTCAACATTTAGAGTAAACGGACCCAGGTCTATGTTCCAAAAATCTCGGGAGGTCCGCAGTAATATGTGGGACTTGGGCGTATGCCCAGAATTAAATTCCGAGGTCCCTAGATTTAGAAATCAATTTTTGAAGAAAACTATTTTGCTGGATTATTAAGGAAATAAAGAAATGAATTAATGTGTGAAATCTTTTGTATCGGGCCCATATTTTGGTTCCGGATCCTGGTACAAGTTTGTTATGATATTCAAGTCCTATCTGTGAAATTTGGTGAGAATCGAAATTGATTTGACGTGATTCAGACATCCGGTTGAGAAATAGTGAAATTGAAGTGTTCTTGAGAAAAATCATGAGGTTTGAGGTTGAATTTGTAGTTTTAAATGTTATTTTTGTGATTTGATGCCATGAACAAGTCCATATGATATTTTTAGACTTGAGTGCATATTTGGTTTGGAGCCCCGAGGGCTCGGGTAAGTTTTGGAGAGGCCACATAGTGTTTAGAACTTGGAAATAATAACTGGTGTATCTGGTGTTTTACATAGGCCTCTGATCTCGCAATTATGAGATCAGGCATCGCAATTGAGATGCACGCAGCCATGGGAAATGCGAGAACATTATCACAATTGCGAAGGGCCTGGGCTAGTGTGACTCTCTCAAATGCGAGATTTCTCTTCGCAAATGCGAAGATTTGCCAGGATGACCAGAAGTCGCAAATGCAACATATTTGTCGCAAATGCGAAGGCAGCTGGAATTTCAAAGGGTTCGCAATTGCGAACCCCTGATCGCACTTGTGATAACCGCAACCTGTTATGTAGGATTCTAGACGGGATTTTCACCCATTTTTCAATTCTCTCAAACCCTAAACCTCCATAGGCAATTTTTCAAAGATTCAAACATTTCCAAATCATAGGTAAGTTATTCCTAACCACTTTCTTTCAATCCTTTAAAACTTTTTACAAGATTTTAACCAAAAACCTAGAACTTTCATGGTAAAATTTGGGATTTTGGGTAGAACTTAGGAATTTCAAAATTTGGGAATTTAGACCTCGAATTGAGGTCAGATTCCAAAACCAATTGTATTTCCGAGCTCGGGGGAGAGAATGGGTAAACGGGTTTTGGTCCGAGCCTCAATTTTAGACCAAGGGGGCCCGGGGTCGATTTTTGTCTTTTGATAGGAGAACATAGGAAAACCATAGTTTTTCGTTAAAGTTAATTCCTTTAGCAATAATTGATAATATTAAACCAATTATGATTAGATTCAGGCGAGTTAGTGGCCAATTCTAAAGGAACTGTGATTGAGCAGTGAGTGGCCTGCGGAATTGAGGTAAGTGTTTGGTTTAACCTTGACTTGAGGGAATAGGAATCCTGAACTTAAATGCTATATGAAATTTTATGTGCGTGGTGTATAGGTGAGGTGACGAGTATCTATGCACCACCAAATTATCTGTTTAACTTGATCCCTTCCCCAGTTCCAATTCACTATATTCCTCTCTTGATTGCTTTCGTGATTTCGATGCCTCCATGTCTACTTGTTTTCGTCAACTTGTTGTTAAATAATTTTCCATGTATTTGGAATTGTTAGTTGATCCCTTGGCTTTATTGTGGTACAAAAAGGGGTGAGCTGGTTGACAGTGTTTTACGATACACTCCGGTTGGTTTCATTGTGAAATGATAATTGATGAAGTTCATGAATAGTACAGCTTTCAGCTTACGATTGTTGAGACATAAATATTGTGAAAGTATTTGACCTATATTACGAAATCTTTTTTTTTATATAAATAAAGAGATGTGATTGTCTGGTGGGAGCGAGTTGCACGCCGAAACAAGGAGCAATAAGGGAGGACAAGTGGGATCGGGTTGCACGCCGCAACAGGAGAAATACGGGTGATATATATAGGGAGGAGAAATAAGGATGGTAACCTTGGACCTTTTGGAGGGAAGTTCGGGTACACGCGTTGAGTTGAGCACATCATTCCATCCTCAGACGGACGGGCAGTCCGAGTTGCACTATTCAGATCTTGGAGGATATGCTCCGCGCTTGTGTTATTGACTTTGGAGGTTCTTGGGATCAGTTCTTGCCATTAGCGGAGTTTGCCTACAAAAATAGCTACCCGTCGAGTATTCAGATGGCTCCCTACGAGGCATTATATGGTAGACAGTGTTGATTGCCAGTTGGATGGTTTGAGCTGGGAGAGGCTCGGTTATTGGGTACAGACTTAGTTCAGGAGTTCTTGGACAAGGTCAAGATTATACAGGATCGACTTCGTGCAGTTTAGTCCAGGCAAAAGAGCTATGCCAGCCGTAAGGTTCGTGATGTGGTATTCATGGTTGGAGAGAGAGTACTACTTCGGGTATCGCCCATGAAGGGTGTTATGAGGTTTGGGAAGAAGGGCAAGTTGAGCCCTAGGTATATTGGACCATTTGAGATTATTGATAGAGTGGGGGAGGTAGCTTATAGACTTGCGTTGCCTCCAGGGTTATCCTCAGTTCATCCGGTATTGCACGTGTCTATGCTCCAGAAATATCGTGGTGACCCGTCCCACATGTTAGATTTCAGCTTTGTCCAATTGGACAAAGATTTGAATTATGAGCAGGAGCCGGTAGCCATTTTAGACCGACAGGTTCGTTAGTTGAGGTCAAAGAGTTATCTTTTATTTCGAGTGCAGTGGAAAGGTCAGTCCATCGAGGCAGCTACTTGGGCGTCCGAGTGGGACATGCAGAGTAGATATCCCCACTTGTTTTCCAGTTCAGGTAATTTTCTATGTCTGTTCGAGGACGAACGTTTTGTTTTAGAGGTGGAGATTGTGATGACCCAAAGGGTCATCTTACGAATGAAGACTCCATTCCTGGCTCATTAACCTTAAAAAGACTAATTTTAATTGCTTCGACTTTCGTGCGCAGTCCGGGCATGAAACCGGAAAGCTTTTATGTGAAAATATGAGAAATAATAATTTTGGAATTTAAAATTTGGTTTTAGTTGACTCGGGTCAATATTTTGAGTAAACGGATCTGGATCTGTGTTCCGACGATCCCGGGAGGTTCGCAGTAATATATAGGACTTGGGCGTATGCTCGGAATTCAACTCTGAGGTCCCTTGATTTAGAAATAAATTTTTGAAGAAAATTATTTTGCTGGATTATTAAGGAAATAAAGAAATAAATTAATGTGTGAAATCGTTGGTATCGGGCCCGTATTTTGGTTCTGGAGCCTGGTATAGGTTTGTTATGATATTTAAGTCCTATCTGTGAAGTTTTGTGAGAATCATAATTGATTTGACGTGATACGAACATCCGGTTGAGAAATAGTGAAAGTGAAGTGTTTTTGAGAAAAACCATGAGTTTTGAGGTTGAATTCATAGTTTTAAATGTTATTTTTGTGATTTGATCGCACGAGCAAGTCCGTATGATATTTTTAGACTTGCGTGCATGTTTGGTTTGGAACCCCGAGGGCTTGCGTGAGTTTCGGAGAGGCCACAGAGTGTTAAGAACTTTGAAATCATAGGTGGTGTATCTGGTGTTTTACACAGGCCTCTGATCTCGCAATTGTGAGATCAGGCATCGCAATTGCGAGGCAGCCAGCCATGGGAAATGCGAGAACATTATCGCAATTGTGAAGGGTCTGGGCCAGTGTGATTCTCGCAAATGCGATATTTCTCTTCGGAAATGCGAAGGTTTGCCAGGATGACCAGAAGTCACAAATGCGACATATTTGTCGCAAATGCGAAGGCAGCTGGAATTTCAAAGGGTTCACAATTGCGAACCCCTTATCGCATTTGCGATAACTGCAACCTGTTAAGTGTGATTCTAGACGGTATTTTCACCCATTTTTCAATTCTCTCAAACCCTAAACCTCCATAGGCAATTTTTCAAAGACTCAAACTTCTCCAAATCATAGGTAAGTGATTCCTAACTACTTTCTTTCAATCCTTTACAACTTTTTACAAGATTTCAACCAAGAACCTAGAACTTTCATGGTAAAATTTTGGATTTTGGGTACAACTTAGGAATTTCAAAATTTGGAAATTTTGACCTCAAATTGAGGTCGACTTCCAAAATCAATTTTATATCCGAGCTCGGGGGAGAATGGGTAAACGAGTTTTGGTCCGAACCTCGAGTTTAGACCATGCGGGCCTGGGGTCGATTTTTGTCTTTCGATAGGTGAACATAGGAAAACCGTAGTTTTTCATTAAAGTTAATTCCTTTAGACATAATTGATGATATTGAACCAATTATGATTAGATTCGAGCGGGTTAGAGGCAAGTTCTAAAGGAAAAGTTGTGATTGAGCAGTGAGTGGCCTACGAAATTGAGGTAAGTGTTTGGTTTAACCTTGACTTGAGGGAATAGGAATCCCCAACTTAAATTCTATGTGAAATTTCATGTGTGTGGTGTATAGGTGAGGTGACGAGTATCTATGCACCACCAAATTATCTGTTTAACTTGATCCCTTCCCCGGTTCCAATTCACTATATTCCTGTCTTGATTGCTTTCGTGATTTCGATGCCTCCATGTCTACTTGTTTTCGTCAACTTGTTGTTAAATATTGTTCCACGTATTTGGAAGTGTTAGTTGATCCCTTTTGGCTTCATTGTGGTACAAAACGGGGTGAGCTGGTTGACAGTGTTTTACGATACACTCCAGTTGGTTTCATTGGGAAATGATAATTGATGAAGTTCATGAACAGTACAAATTTATGCTTACATTGTTGAGACATAAATATTGTGAAAGACTTTGACCTAAATTATGAAATCCTTTTTTTTATATATAAATAAAGAGATGTGATTGTCTGATGGGAGCGGGTTGCACGCTGCAACAAGGAGTAATAAGGGAGGACATGTGGGATCGGGTTGCACGCCGCAACAGGAGAAATAAGGGTGATATATATAGGGAGGAGCAATAAGGGTTGACAGGTGGGAGCGGGTTGCGTGCCACAACAAGGAGCGATAAGGGAGGATATTCATGTTTTCGTGCGGATTGGTTATAGCTGAGATCTGGAAAAGTTAACCGAGTGTTTTTAATAATTGTTGCAAGTTACTGTATAATTAGTTTATTATTCCCTTCTTTCTTTATTATACATTGTATCCAGGTTATGTTATAAATGCCCCGCCGTAGCCTCGTTACTACTTCGTCGATGTTAGGCTCGGCACTTACCAGTACATGGGGTCAGTTGTACTGATATTGCACTATGTACTTCTTGTGCAGATCCAGGTTCCGGCCAGAGTTGAGTTATCGAGTAGTAGCTGAGCCTTCGTACAGAGACATGAGGTAGATCTGTTGGAGTCCGCAGATTCCTGGAGTCTTCTCTACATTATTTAGATTGTTGTTTTAATTCATTCAAAACTGATATATATATATATATATATATATATATATATATATTTCTTTTAGCCAAATACTTGTACTATTCTTTAGTAGTTCATGAATTGTGACTCCAAACCCTGGGTAGCTAGATGTTAGAATTAGGTTCGAGCTTCATTTCATTAATTCGTACTTTATTCTTTATTCCTCTATTGGATTGTATTAGATTTCACATTATTCTAAGCTCCTTACTTATATTTAATTAAATTGTTTTAAGAAAACGGTTAACTAATTTCTAGCATTGGCTTACCTAGCAAGTGAGGTGTTAGGCGCTATCACGATCCCGAGGATTGAGAATTTGGATCGTGACAAGAGCAAAGCTAAATTAATAATTTCATGTAGAAAGTTCTATAACTATGGAAAAGGACTAAACTAAAGATGAAGAAGAAACGTAAACAAATAAAGAGGAGGACCAGCCAAGCTATCAGCTTCTCGACCAATTGAAAAAAAAAAACAAATAATGGTCTTGCAAGTTCGAACACACAACCAATAGCAGAAGCTGGCGCCGCTTATTGTTATACCTATTTTTGTTCTTGAAAAAATAATCCAAAAATATTTACGAAGCGGGTTAAATTGAATCACCTTGAACCAACGTGGGTCCGCCCCTGCTTTGGTGTTTAACTCACTTTATATTCTTTTTTGGACAATGTTCACCACTTGACGTAATTTTTGTGTTTGACTTACGTGAAAATTTTATTTTCTATTTTCTTAGCGTGGGATAATCAGAGCCATATACAAGGAAAGAACAAAATTGCATCTCCCTAAAATCTGGGAATATACTAGAACTGTTATAAATAGAGTTTTATTTAAGGTCAATGTCTATATTTTAGAGAGATCTTAGGGATTTTACTTGGTGGCTAAGTTACTCTTTCCCTATAAATATAGGGGTCTTATTCCATTGTAAATCCATCCCAAATCAATAAGAATTATCTCTTTCTACTTTTCTGTGCAATGATCTTCTTCTTTTATTGTTTTATAACACGTTATCAGCACAAGACTCTAACCAATTGAGTAGAAGCTTTGTGATTGAGCATAATGGTTGTCAATTGTTCCATGAACTTACTTCATGATTAAATTTTGGATTTAAGGTAAGTACTTTACTTTATTTTTTTCTTTCAAATTCTTGAAATTCTATTATTTGATTTTAAATACAACAAATTTTGATTATAACTCTAGTGGAGTTTGTAAGAAATTATAACCACCTGAAGTGGTAAAATTTCGATGCCTTGCCATGATCAGATTCATGTATGATTGTAGGCAAAGAAGTGAAAATCAAATCACATTGAATTTGCTTCATTCTCATTTTCCTTAAGAGAATGTGATAGCAATATGTGACAAGCCTGAAAAAAGATAAAATTATTACCATAAAGGTATCATGGATGTGGACATGACATTAGATGAAATTATAATCGTCATCATTATGATAATGAGAATAATAAGGATGCTCAAAATAATACTTCACTCTGTGAAAGTAATATTTGTCATTGATTTGACATGAGATTTTGTAAAGCACATACAGATGATTATGATCCATTCATGATGTGAATGTGACAACAACTGATTTACGGATACATATTCATTCTTTGAAGAATATGAACGTGCTAGTGGCAGTGGATATACAACACTCACCTCTAGAAGGAGGTTTGAGATGATATAAGAAAATAATATCATGATTATAGTATGAAAGGTCATTGGTCACATACCTATTGTATGCCAAAATATTTTGGCAATGTGTTTACTAAAGGATAACAGTAATGCAAGAAACAGATCTTGCATGTAATTTTGACAATGACCATAATTTATAACTTTCTCTTTAAAAGTGATATTCACCATATAGATGTTGATGAATATGTGGTATGAAAAAATTAATTGAGAGCTCTGGAAGAGCTAATTATTATTATTTTGGAGGAATACAATTGATTATCATGTCAATTTATTGTGTTGTAGTAAGACTCAAAGAAACTTATTGAGTTTCTAAAGTATTCGGGAAAGCGATTGGTTATACTTAGACTATAAATAAAGGAAAGATTTAATATCTTCTATTACTACAACTTGTAGCGGGGTAATATGAATGTGAAAAGCTACCCATTTTATTCTCCAGTTTGTACTGTATGAACAAAAGAATGCCACAATAAAGTAGAAGTTTATTGATATAAAAACTCATGTCATAATAAACTTGGAGTTATTCATAATTTCACATGTCATGGTGTAATCCTAAGGTTTATCAATATTGATAATTTTTCCAGTTGGCATAATTGGTTTAGCCATGTTAATTTAAGTATGATGTGCAAAAATAAAAGAGAATTCACATGGATAAATATTAAAGAACTAGAAAGTTCTGTATGGATTCTCTTATGTTGTTTGTTCCCTTACTTAATAGACCAACTAAAATTTCTGGAATTTATCAAAGGTGAATATGGGTCCATTCACCTGCCATATATACCACATAAGATGCATCTATGAGATGGTTACATGTGTGATTAATATTAACCCTCAACCTAGTGTTTTCGAGGTAACTTGCTCAATAATTTAATTTCGAGCATAATTTCCAGATTTTCTATTCAAGATAGTTTATCTTGATAAGTTGGTTTACATCACAACTGGTTTAGCAAAATGATTTATTGAGTGCCTCCACTTAATAGTTAAATTATTTCTTATGAGAACATTGTTATCTACATCAATTTGATATACGTTAAATACGAAAATATATTACATTCCCCCCTCACAAGTGGTTCAGGGTCAGGAACAAAATAATTCCATCTTATTATTATTAAAGTGCGGTGTATATTTTGATTAACACCATAACGCACAAAGATGGGCTTCCAAAGTTGAGGACGCACATTAGTTTTTCTAACATGAGGGGGAGACAAGATAAACACTTGAGAAAAATTACATTGAATGAATTATCATTTGTACATCTAGATCCTCGAATAAGATAATATGAACTTGAAGTTCATAAATAGATAATTCATCGGCAATATATTGTAAATCATGCCAGACGCATTTGCTGACCCAAAGAAAGTAACTATATTCTCACTGAAAATACTCATATTAGAATAAGTCCTAAAAAGACAAAGTCTATGGTATGCTTAAAGCATATAGACAAACCGGTTCCAAATAGAATTCTTGATAAAAAGATGAGCAAATAATCAAAATGATCATAATAAGGAGGTAAGTGATCTAGAAGATCACATGGCATAACATTTCATAAACTCTCAGGAGAGGTTCAAGTACCTGAAAATATAAATGAAGAGATCTTTATGTTATGTCTTTATGAAAAATATTGAAACTGATGTAAAATATTCGTCGACAACATCTATGATAGCACTAAATATATATGAGGATCTTAAGTCTGGAGAAACAATTTCGAATAGAATTGGTTTCATATGAAAGACATGTAGTTTTGAACATGTAGTTCAAATACTTAAAAGTATAAAGTCAATGATATGTGCCATCAATTTTCGGTATCTTATTTGTTTAGCATGACATAAAACATGATATGCATCTAAAGTATATTTATATGGCGTATATGACTTAATTTATATGAAAATCCCTAAAGGATTTAATTGCTTAAAGCATATAGAATTCTTGGTCATGAAGTACTACATCCTAAGTGTAATTTGTGCACATTTGTATCTTGCTATAACATAAGTATGATAATGTGATAGCGAGAATTTTTTCCCTCTATGGAGATATTGAAAAGGCTATTCCACGACATCATATGAAGACATTATATATATATACAGGAATGATGATTTCAAGGTGCAACATATTCATTCAAGTAATAATATGGTTGATTTGTTCACCAAATCTCTACTAATATCAACCTTCAAGAAGCTAGTGTACAAGATCAGGATGTGAAGGCTCAAGTATATGAATTGATGCTCTCATTAGGGGGAGTTAATACTCGTTGTACTCTTTTTCCTTTAGAAGGTATTTTCCCAATGGGTTTTCTTTGCATGGGTTTTAATGAGGCAACCAAAAGGCGTATTGTTAGATATATGTACTCTTTTTCCTTCACTAGAATTTTTTCTCACTGTGTTTCATTTTTAGTTAAGGTTTTTACGAGACACATTATCTGTTGAATAGACATTAAAGGGGGAGTGTAATAAATAGAGTTTTGTTTAAGGTGAATGTCTATATTTTAGAGAGATCTTAGGGATTCTACTTTTTGGCTAAGTTACTCTTTCCCTATAAATAAAGGAGTTCATTCATTGTAAATCCATCCCAAATCAATAAGAATTATTTCTCTCTAATTTTCTGTGCAATGCTCTTCTTCTTATTTTATTGTTTTATAACAAGAACATATATATTGTACTTAATTAAAGGAAACAACAATATTGCATTTCCAGAAAATATGAAACGGATAAGAAATTATATATCCCTAAGATAGGAATAGATCCCCAGTAATTATCCCATCTGATTCTATTCAATATTGTTAATTTTTTTTCCTATTAGTCTAATGAGTATTAAGCTGGTAGTTGGTGGGTTTACTGTAAACGTGATTAGTGTATATGCCCCTCAGGTAGGTTTGGACCAGGAGGTCAAGAAGCAATTCTGGGAGGATTTGGACGAGATGGTGCGTAGTATCCCGCACATAGAGAAGTTTTTCATTGGAGGAGATTTCAATGGTCATATTGGGGCTAGTTCTAGGGGTTATGATGATATGCATGGAGGGTTCGATTTTGGGGATAGCAATGAGGGAGGTAATTCATTGTTGGAGTTTGCTAGAGCTTTTGATTTGGTTATATCTAACTCGAGTTTTCTGAATAAGGAAGAGCACCTGGTCACTTTAAGGAATTCAATGGGAAAGACTCAGATTGATTATCTTCTCAGCAGAAAATGCGATAAAGGTCTGTGCACTGCCTGCAAGGCCATCCCAAGTGAGCACCTCACGACCCTACATAAGCTTCTAGTTATGGACCTATAGATAAAGAGGAGTAGGAGGAAGAGGGCGGGGTGCAGGCAACCTAAGATCAAGTGGAGTAACTTGATAAAGGACAAAGCTCAGGAGCTAGGATAAAGTTATTGGCTATCAAGAGAGCGAGTGTTAAGTATCTCAGTTCTATTGTCTAGGGTAACGGGGAGATTGATGAAGATGTCGCACATCGCATCGGAGTGGGATGGATGAAGTGGATGCTCTTTTTCGGTGTTTTATGTGATAAGAATGTGCTGCCAAGACTTAAGGTAAGTTTTATCGAGTGGTGGGTCAATCGACTATGATGTATGGGGCTGAGTGTTGGCTAGTCAAGAACTCCCCCGTACTGAAGATGAAAGTAGAAGAGATGAGAATGTTGAGATGGATGTGTGGGTGTACTAGGAGAGATAAGATTAAGAATGAAGCTATCTGGGACAGAGTGGGAGTAGCCTCCGTAGAGGACAAGATGCGGGAGTCGAGGCTGAGATGGTTTGGGCATGTTAAGAGAAGAAGCATTGATGCTCCTGTTAGGAGGTGAGAGAGGTTGTCCATGGAGAGTTTAAGAAGAGGTCGAGGTAGAGCTAAGAAGTACTAGGGAGAGGTGATTAGATAGGACATGGCGCTGCTTCAGCTCACTGAGGACATGACCCTTGATAGGAGGGTGTCGAGGTCGAGGATTAAGGCAGAAGGTTAGTGGGTATTTTTTAGTTCTTCACCGATAGTTTTAGTAGCATGCATGTTCCCTTCATATTCTTAGATTTTTATTACATTATATGGTTTTGTTCGCCTCAGGTATTGTATTCTCTGTTGTTATTATTTGGTACAACTTATCTTTTATCTCTCCCTTGTTAGTTTCTCTTCCTTATTTCTTCCTTCATTGCTTTCCTCTTCTTCTTCTTTCCCTTCCTGAGCCGAGGGTCTATTGGAAACAGCCTCTCTACCTGCATTAGGTAGGGGTAAGGTCTACGCATAGACTACCCTCCCTAGACCCCACCTGTTGGGATCATACTGGGTTTGTTGTTGCGTTAGTCTAGAATACTCTTATTTTAAAATACTCTCATACAATTAAAGGAAACACTAATAGAAAACTACCAAAAATTTGTAACAACCTGGTCGGTCGTTTCGAGAGTTATAGCCCCATTTTCCCTGTTTCTGCTTCTTTTGTGCTTTACACCTATTTTATATCGTATCGGGTTGGCTGGTTCGGGTCCGGAGTGGTTTCGAAGAGTAATTGATACACTTAGACTCTTTATTAGAAGCTTAAGTTGGAAAAGTCAACCGGATGCTGACTTATATGTGTAAACGACCTTAAATTTGAATTTTTATGGTTTGTTATCTCTGTTAGGTGATTTTGGACTTAGGAGCGCGTCCAAAATGCGATTTGGAGGTCCGTAGTAGAATTAGGCTTGAATTGGCGAAAATTCAAATTTTGGCAATTTTGGTCGGCAATGGAAATTTTGATATCGGGGCCGGAATGGAATTTAGGAAGTTTGAGTATGTTCGTGGTGTCATTTTTGACGCGTGTGTGTAAAATTTGAGGTTATTCGGACGTGGATTGATAAGTTTCGACGTCGTTTGCGGAATTTGGAAGTTTAGAAGTTCTTAGGCTTGAATCCGAGGGTAATTTTGTGTGTTGATGTTATTTTGGGTAATTCAAGGTTCGACTAAGTTCGTATGGGGTTATATGACTTATTGGAATGTTTGGTTGAGGTCCCTAGGGCCTCGGGGTAATTTCAGATGGGTATAGGAGTGTTGCAATTTGGAAAATGCAACTGAAGCTGCTGCTACTGGTGTTTTCCACACCTGCGGAGTGGGATCCGCATATGCGAGCCTGCAGGAGAGACTGAGGAGCCGCAGATGTGGCCAAGGAGGACCTGGGAAGGAACCGCTGGTGCGAAGGTATTCCCTCACCTATGAGAGTCGCAGATGCGGGCAAGAAGGCGCAGGTGCGAGAGGGAGCCGCAGGTGCGATCCTGCAGGATAGACTGAGGAGCCGCAAATGCGGCCAAGGAGGACCTGGGCAGGAACCGCAGGTGAGGTATTCCCGCACTTGCGAGACTCACAGATGTGGGAAGGCAGGCACATGTGCGAGAGGGAGCCGCAGGTGCGAGGTGGTTTCCGCACTTGCGATGATCAGAGATGCGGTTGTTCATCGCAGAAGCGGTTGCAGGGCTTTAAGTGATTTTCCGCAGATGCGAAATTTGCACCGCAGATGTGGTTTTACTAGGCAGAAAGTATAAATAGCGGACTTGGGGAATTCTTCTCATTTTCACAATTTTGAACACGAAATTTGGAGGGTCCGAGGAAATTTTTGAAGGGAATTCGAGGGTTATCACTGAGGTAAGTTCCTTGAGCCTTATTATCCTTAGTTATGGTGTTTTCCCGTTGATTTCTCACCTAATTAGTGGGGTTTTGAAGTGAAAACTGGGGGTTAGGGCTTGGGAATTTGGACAGTAAATTTTGGGGTTTTGGAGGGGCAATTGAGGTCTGATTTTGGTAAAATTGGTATGACTAGACTAGTGAGTGAATGGGCTTTCAGGTTTTGTAACTTTTGTCGGATTTCGAGATATGGGCTCGGGGTCCAGGTTGAGCTGATTTCGGATTTTTGGCTATAAATTGGTATTTTTCTTGTGGAATTATTTCCTTTAGCCCATATTGATCGTATTTTATTGCTTGTGGCTAGATTCCGGATATTCGGAGACTGAATTGAGAGGCAAGGGCATTCCAGAGTAGGATGTTGCTTGGTTTAAGGTAAGTAACGCTTCCAAACTTGGTTCTGAGGGTTCGAAACACCAAATTATGTGTTATGTGATTGGTATTGAGGTGACACACATGCCAAGCGACGGGCGTGCGGGCGTGCAATGTGAGAGTTGTGACCTGGGTAATTCCATGGCACTATTTAGTGACTCTACCCTGTTGATCTCCATTCTTTCATCATGTGATAAAGTCATTGAGCTGTAAATTATGCTAGATATCATGTATAGGCTTTATGCTAGTATTGTTGGAATCCTTAGTGGTTGTTTCTTGCTGTTATCTCACTATTTTCATGGTTCTGAGGGTTCGAAACCCCAGATTATGTGTTATGTGATTGGTATTGAGGTGACATACATGCCAAGTGATGGGCGTGCGGACGTGCACTGTGAGAGTTGTGACCTAGGTGATTCCATGGCACTATTTAGTGACCCTACCCTGTTGATCTCCATGTTTTCATCATGTGATAAAGACATTGAGCTGTAAATCTTGCTAGATATCATGTATAGGGTTTATGACGGTATTGTTCGGACCCTTAGTGGTCGTTTCTTGCTGTCATCTCACGATTTTCATTTATATCCTCTACTCAGTCATGTTCATGCATTTTTATATCGTATCCAGTCTCGGTTATTTATTGATTCATCATATCATTGTTCCAGGTTTGTTATCATGACATTGAGAGCCTGTGGGTGAGACTGGAGAGATTAATGACTGAGTTAGGCCGAGAGACTGAGTGTGAGTGACAATTATGGGATCGGGTTGCACGCCGCAACGGTTATATTGATGATTATGACATCGCTTGGGCTGTAGGAGCCCCTCCGGAGTTTGTAACACACACCTAGTGAGCGCGGTTAATATGATTGAGGGATGGATCTTCCCTGGACATGGATCTTGTCCGATGTACTTATTACTTAGAGATGGATCTTCTCCACAAGGCTGGATCGCCCTTAGTCCTTGGTACTGGGTGACCTATGATCAGCTTTGTGTATATACTCCGGGATGGATCTTCCCTTGGCTGTATGAGCCATATATAGTACTGTGTGCTTGAGATATCGAGAGTGAGGGCATTTGAGGCTGATACCATGGTGCATCATTTTCAGTATATGTGTTGTCATGTAGTGATAGTAGAGTTATTTTCATTACACTGTACGACACTGCCTTACTTCTGGTTATGAATTGCCTAAATAATCTTAAGAGCATATTTACGTTTATGTACATTTATTTCATGTTATTTGCACCGGTTGAGTTCTTCACTATCTTCAGTCCATAGTTTGGACTTGTTACTTACTGAGTTGGTGTTCTCACGCTACTCCCTGCACCTTGTGTGCACATCCAGGCATTTCTGGTCACGGCAGCGGCTGCTGATTTCGGCATTTGGAGTCAGGGACTATTGAGGTAGATGCATGACATTCACGGACCTTGATTTCCCTTCCTTAGTTTATTTATGTTTTGAGTTTATTTCTATAGATGTTGTTTTGGAGTATGTCCCGGTTATTAGACGCTCATGTACTCAGTGATGGCCTGATTATTGGGACGGTTGTATCATATTTTTGGATAGATTCGGTTTTCAAATGGGCTTTTATTTAAATATTAAACCTTTTTGTTGTTGTCACGACCCAAAATCGACCAGTTGTGATGGTACCTAACCCAACCTGCTAGGTAAGCCAATTAACAACTATCCAGTTTCATTTAACTAAACAAAATAACTAAATAACAGAATTATCTACATCTTATACATTTCCCAAGGACTGGTAGTACAAATCATGAGCTTCTAAGAATAGAGTTTACAAAGCGATAATGAAATAAATATATAGTCTGTTTGAAAAGTACATGAACAGAGTTTTGCAATCTAAGGCTACCCTGAACAAGGGAGGCAGCTACAACAGGGACGCCAGTACATCTTCAAGTCCCGCAACCATCGAGCACAGCAGCAACAACATTCGACATCTACACGCAATGTGCAAAAGTGCAGTATCAGTACAATTGACCCCATGTACTGAGTAAGTAACTAACCTAACCTTAGGTTGAAAGAAGTGACGAGGTAACAATAGTTCGAGTCCAATACCAAAATTTTACGACAACTCGCCAAAACGCAATACAAGTATCAAAAGAGTATCTCGGAAGTAAAATGCTCAACTCACTCGCAGTTCCAGAAAATAGACATGTTTTTCAATATCTTAGTGAGAACTCAAATATTTTTTCCAAAATGCCGAAATACAGATAAGTTTGAAAACTATGATTTTTCCCAAAATCTTTTCCAGCAATAAGTAAGATGTTCCGTTTTCTTTTCAAATAACAAGTATAAAAATGCCTCTCTAAGCCTACATATCAATGTGTATAATATGCCATAGATGACGTGATACCGTATAACATGAGGAAAAATACATCTCTATGCCTATATGTCATGCGTGCATGCAAATGTTTGTATGTCATATGTGTGTGCAACTTCTATGTGTCTCGATCCACACTCGCTTATAGTCGACTGTGCTCACTGGGGTGTACAGACTCCGGAGGGGCTCCTACAGCCCAAACGCTAAGCACGAACAACTCACATGATGCACGGACAACTCAAGTGCCATAATATCAATATCTGGATCCGCATGGACAACTCATGTGTTGCACAGACAACTCACGTGCTATGATATCAATACCTGGATCCGCATGGACAACTCACGTGTTGCACGGACAAATCAAGTGCTATGGTATCAATACCTGGACCTGCACGGACAACTCAGGTATTGCACGGACAACTCACGTGCTATAATATCAATACCTCACAACCGCCTTACTCTATCCTCAATCTCTCCAGTCTTACTCACGGGCTCACAGTGTCATGAAAACTAGCCCGACAACAAGAATATGATGTATCAACAATTAACAACTGAGACTAAGATATGATATGAATGCATGAACATGACTGAGTACAAGATGTCAATGAAGTCTGTGAAATAACAGCAAGAAATGACCACTAAGGGTCTCAACAGTGTCGGCATAAGGTCTAAACATTATATCTACCATAATAGACAGCTCAATTACTTTATCACATGGTAAAAACACAGATATCGACAAAATAGGGCCACAATACTAGGCCATGGGAACCATAGGGTCTCATTTCATAGGGTGCACGCCCACACGCCCGTCACCAAGCATGTGCGTCACCTCAATACCAATCACATAACACGTAGTTGGGTTTCATACCCTCAGCACTAAGCTTAGAAGAGTCACTTACCTCGAACATGCCAATTCAAATACCAAGCAAGCCAAGCGATGGTCTAAAAATGCCATCTCGCGCGTTCCGACCTTTGAACGGCTCGAAACTAACCAAAAACAGCTAAAATACATCAAAGAATGCTAAAGGAACCAATCCCAATTGAAAAAGGTCGAATCTTTAATCAAAGGCCCAAAATCAGCCAAAAAGCCAAACCCGGGCCCGCACCACGGAACCCGACAAAACACACAAAATCTGACAACCGACTCAATTATGAGTCCACCCATACTAATTTCACTCAAACCCGACTCCGAATCGATGTTCAAAGCTTCAAAATTCACTTTATGAAACTTTAGGCAAAATCCCCAGATTTCACTTTGAAATCATCAATCAAATCCCAAATATGAAGATGGGTTCATGAAATATAACCAAAACCGAGTAAAGAACACTTACCCCAATCCATATGGTGAAAATCGCCTCTAAAATCGCCCAAATTCGAGCTTCCCAACTCAAAACATGACCAATTGAACAAACCCTTGTTTTATAATTTTTTTTTTCTACCAGTTATTCTGCCTCTTTTCTCATGTCAAACGATCCCGAAACTCACTTTTTATGCCTCCAGTGGAATCGTTGTGAAATTGTAGTCATGTTAGGCTCTTGAATCACTCAATTTAATCTTATATTGAAGGAGATATGTTGGTTTCAACAATTGAAAATAGTGCAAATTTTTAAATACGACGTCAGTTATAATTTCGTAATTAATCTAAAAATTTTGGCAACCCCATTCTTAGTAAAATGACCATACAATCCTCATACGATGTCCAAATTCGATGATTTTTTTTCGCTACGGGTCCATAATTACGATACGGATATACTGCTTCATTCAAAAAAGAAATCGGAGCTCATTTTTCAATATGATATCATTTATGCTTGAAAAACGACGTCGAAACATAAAAAAAAACGAGCGCAACACAGCCCAAACCTATCCGAAACTCACCCGAGCCCCTCGGGACCTCGTACGAACATACCAAAAAGTCCACTAACATAACACAGACTTACTCGAAGCCTCAAATCACGCATACCAACATTGAAACAACGAAACGCACCTTAAATCAAACTTAATGAGCTTTCCACTTCCAAAAAAACTCGCGCCGAAACATATCAAATCAACTCAGAATAAAATCAAATTTTCACACATGTCCTAATACATCATACGGAGCTACTCGTGCCCCGAAATTGCCGAGCAAAGTGCAGATGCTTAAAACGACTAGTCGGGTCATTACATTCTCCCCCACTTAAACATACGTTCGTCCTCGAACGTGCCAAGAGTTTTTCTCAGAACCATCAAACCGTCGTGTAACCTTACCATGAACATACCCGGGGGTGATCCCATATCACCCTATCCCGTAGTGGTCCGATAAACACAACATAACTGAAATTTTCTCAATTCAACCAAGCCCACAAGCCTTAGAATCCAATTTCCAATCATCCGGAATTTCTTATAATATTTTAATCCTGCAACGTACACACTGCATATGCCGAAAAAACTGTATCAAGCCATAACCATAATCCAAAACACAATCACATGATATATCCCATAAGTCAAATACTCAAAGCAATAATTTCTAATCATTGTAGTTGTTTAAAAATAAATATGGTATTGGTAATGAACCTCATATCAAACAAAATCTCGCTCTAAAACCTTTGTACACTAGCGATGATGAAAGAAACACGCAGAACTCATAACCCTTCATCAGATCAATAAGTCTTGGAGCTCCATCTCCTTCGACAAGAACTACAACCAAATTGAGGTAGTTGCACGATGTTCGCGGACCTTGATTTCCCTTCCTTAGTTTATTTATGTTTTGAGTTTATTTATATAGATGCTACTGTGGACTATGTTCCGATTATTAGAAGCTCATGTACTCAGTGACGCCCCGATTGTTGGGACGGTTGTATCGTATTTTTAGATAGATTCTGTTTTCAAATGAGCTTTTATTTAAATGTTAAACCTTTTCGTTGTTAATTCAAAAAGATGTTTTAACTGTATTGGAAAGAAGTGTTGAATTTAGGCTTTCCTAGTTTCACGATAGGCGCCATCACGACAGGTTGGATTTTTGGGTCGTGACAAAATCGTCCACGAAAATCGACGAAAATCAGTCGGATATAGGAAAACCAACTGATTTTCGACCGATTTTAATTCGTCGTAGCAATAATGGTCACTAATGTGTGGCGACCGAAGACGGCCTCGACCGAAGTCAGTCGGTTAATTCAACCTTTGGTTGACCACTTTAACTGAAAACTTTTGTAGGAAAAATTAATATCGACCGAAATCGGATGATATTATTTGAATTATTTTCTTATTTTTCAAAATAGCAACCGATTTCGGTCAGAAATATAATTATATGATAATTTTGCATTTCTTTTTAAATTTTAATAGACCAATAGAAATCGGTCGGAATAATTAAAAAAATTAGAAAAAAAGTTATTTTCGACCAACTTCGATCGGTAGTTTGAAATTTCTGCATATTTCACATTGAAATTACCGACCGAAGTTAGCCGAAAATGATGAGTTTTTGGGTTTTAATATGAGAATTACGACCGAAATCGGTCGGTTTTCTAGGTAAAACCTGGCTAAATATGCCTGCTTTTAAGCTGCACCACCTGCCAATTACAACTAATAACCATACTATAATGGCAGCATTACATTGCTGCCATTCAACCACAATTAACCAACCACAAACACAACAACAACGCTAATAACAATCACAACCACAACCACAACGCTAATTAAAACCATAACAACAACGCTAATAACAACCACAATAATAATGACAACCACAAAAACAACAATAAAAATGTTCAATAACAAAATAATATCAACAATACAATCATCATTACTATTCCAACTAAATATTCACAAGTTCAAGTCTATATTTAGCAATACACACCATTCAATGAGTGTTTTGTATTGAATCATCTCCATCTTCACTACTAGAAGTTTCATCGTCGTCATGATTCGAAGGATCATGATGAGAAGGATTAACATCTGGGAAAGGCTCACGAGAACTGGGAATTGGGAAAGCACCACTAGCAAGAAGATTGGCCAGCTGACCTTGAAGGAGAGTAAATTGTTGGTCCCTCTTTTCTAGTTGAACTTGAAGGGTATCAAATTGTTTATCTCTCTTTTGTTCTCTAGCCTTTGTCTCTTCAAGCTCTGCTGTCAGCTTTGCGATCTTTTTCTCCATAGACAAGATGGTCGACCTATCAATTGCCTCGCCTTGGGAGGAAGTCGCTATACCTTGCAATCCAGCCCTGTAGCTCCGAAATGATTTCTCTGGAAAGCCTTATACTATCCCCTTTTTAGGACCACCGACAACATCCAACCATATCCTCTACGCTTCTTTGCCTGGAATGGGTGGCCGCTCTCCTTGCTCATTCGTTGGCAAGCTCTGAGTGTACTCCTCCATATTAATCTTGTAGCGACCCTTTATTTAGAAGATAGAAAATTATTCACTTTATAATATTATAAACATTAATTTCATGTTATAGTAGTTATGAAACTTACATATGTAGTCGCCGACCGGTACTCGACCCATCTAGTTGGATTTGTCGGTGCCTTCTTCTTCTGGATGTGAATCTCCATGAAGAACTCATCATGAGTCATCTTCCTCCCATATTTTTTTCCTAGAAATATAATAAAACATGTTAACTAAATTAAAATATATAAATATATTTTGATAAAAAATAGAATTAAATATTTTAAGGATTTACCAGCAGTCTCCTCGCAGTTCCCATAATCGTTGCACCCACACAGTGCAAGGAGCCACCCTTCTCAGATGCTCGAGCCTTCTTTCCTTGTTCACTCTTCTTCTCAAACTTCTCAGTGATCCACTACCTCAGTAGACCTCCAATATGTGCAGTAGAACCCATGAAGGCTTCTTGCTCTTCTTTCGAGTAGAATAGAAGGAATCAGATTGTCTCTTACGGCATTTGAACTCAAAATTTACAAGAATGGCGTTGTTATACGGGTCCTTCCAGGCACACTTAGTCTGCAAATGAAGTGTGTAATCTTAGATGAAAATATTGTCAATATAGTTCTTAAATAGATAAGAATTAAATTGGTTGAAAATTTGCTCCACGAGCTCTGATGGAAAGTCACTTCAAGTCGCATAGGGTGCATCATACAACCGGCCAAGAGATTCAGTGATTATCTTTGTAGTCCGATGATTAGGTATAAACCTGCAATATAGCAATTACATTAAATAAACAAGACTAGCTATTATAATTTAGTAAAAAAAACAAGTAATAAGTAAATCTTACACATCGCCTTCAAGCCTGATGATCATCCAATGATAACGATCATACCACACTTCCTCTTGATCATCTTTGTCACGACCCAACCTATGGGCCGCGACGGGAACCCGGTATCTTACTCAACCGAGTACCAGCATAGCATATCTTTCTTATCGTACTATCATGGGTAAATGGGCCAAAAGGGCCATCATGAGATAAACAGAATAAAATATAAGTACATCCTAGACATAAGATGACCCAACATTATATAGAAACTTATACATGTGACATACGGGCCTATAAGGCTGACATGATTATTTGTGAACTCAAAACATAGGCCGACAAGGCCATACAAATATCCATATACCTAACATCTGTCTACAAGCTTCTAAGACTATATAAATTTCATATAGGTCGGGACAGGGCCCCACCATACTAGTCAATACATGTCCTAGTCATACTGACCAAATAGGCAACTCAGGAGCAAGTGGAGTGCAGCAACACCTTCCGCTGAGCTGATAGCCTACTAGGAGGACTGTCGACCTGTCTATAGGGACCTGCGGACATGAAATGCAGCGTCCCCAGGCAAAAGGGACATCAGTACGAATAAAGTAATGAGTATGTAAGGCAGAAAAGCATGAATAAGAATAGTAATGTCAAGAGAGATATAGGAGATACAACCTGTAGCATCTGAGTGCCTCTAAGAGATAGTGACATGAAATGCGTGATACATATATATACATAATCTTTTAAAAACATCCGCCTCTGTGGGCATCATCATCATCATATCGTACACGGCCTCAAAGAGGACTTGGTAAAAACATACCCGGCCATCATAAGGCTCGGTCGAATCGTAGCCGGCCACGTGGAGCTCGGTAAACCCAACAGATCAGTGGTTGCACAATAGGTTTCGTACCCGGACGACTATAGCGCGGCTCGGTAGAGTAAAATAGATACTATATATAATGCATGCCAGACTCATGGAATCACGCTCTAAACCTTTTGGAGTGACGTAAGGTAGTTGCACCTTCGATTAACATTCTGGACATCATACCATCAATATGAACTTCACTAGGACTCAAGGATCATACATACTTTCTTAGAATAACTTTGTAAGGATAGAACAACATGGACAACCTTAGTTGCTAGGAGTAGATTCATTATGAAATAGCTTATCGTTTACGTTCATTTAACTTTAGATCATGCCAAAAGAAAGAAGCAAGTGTCTTAAAATACCTTTGCAATCTTCTCTCCAATCGTCAACAAAGCTCAACATGATCTTCTTACGTCCACAATGAGTAACCCGACTTCGTCGTCATCATATAAGCATTGTATCTCTCATATTTCAAAATAAATATTATACAAGAAAATGGAAAACACCTCCCCTATTTTTACTACATCCCATATGTTACCAAAAGTCACCAAACAACCCAAACAACAACAATATAATTCACAATAAGCTCTCCGATTAGTTCAACAATCATTTTGAGCGGCAAGCTCGATCGGAATACGTATAACCCATATCACCCCTTATAGACTTCTTACATTAACTTAAAAACATCATTAATATGATAATGAAGTAATTCATCAATGATTTCATCCTTATACCATATATTTATAACAAAGGAGACAATCCACAACTCCAATTTTCTTCAATTTGCAACTTAATTCACTAGTCCATGTCTAGTTCAACCATTTAACTTAATAAACATCAAGATAACCTTAAGCATATGCAAGATCACAATACACATACGTTATACATTATCTTCAAGTTTAAATCCAAGTTATATTTAGCTTACAACAGCCCTTAATGGCAATACAACACCATAGAAGTGACTTAAGCTAATCCAAGTATTATCTTGTAATTTATTATCCTAACAACTTAACCAACATACAAAAAAGCTTAAGAATAATTAGTAGGATATTATACTCACCTTATAAAGTATCAACCACTTGAAATTTCGGCCAAACACAGCCCACAATTATCCTTAATGACACCACAACATTATAGGTGTTGTATTCTCTTCTTGAATCAACTTTTGGTGTTCAAGTTGGAGGGTAAACACTTGTAGTCAACCTTGAAAATATAATATGTATGAAGGAGTGACTGATTATTACCTTAATCATCAAGAACCAGACGTGATCTGAGGTTATTTCACTTTGAAGAACCCTCCAAAACAGCCACAAGATAAAGAACTACGATCTAGGAAGCACCACGAGGTTTCTAGCGTTGGATTCATATTTTTATCTTAGGTTTTCACCCTAAAATCATGGAGGAACCATTGTAGAGCATTTAGGAGGGTTTAGGAACTGTTTTGGATGAGAAAAATGAGTTAAAACGACATATAATTGACTTAAATACAAGCTGAAGTTTTACACCGACTTTGTGGGTCCCGTGGGAGCTGCTTTGCGCAGTCTCGCGAAAATACGAATATCTCTCTATTCCAATGTCGTATTGATGAATGGTTAAATGTGTTAGAAACTACCCTCGTAAATATTCAATTTTGTAGGTAGATCATCCCCTAATTACAAGTATGTTGGGAGAAAATCTCAGCTACATTTGCCCTAGTTTTCCGCACATTATGAATGTAACTTGTGAAGACCTTTGCCAACTTTTGTTCCACAACTTGCTTGACTTCAAAATGTAGCACACGAATATCATACGAAAAAAATAACTCAAAGAATAACCTCCTTATCATGTTAAGAACCATAGTCTCACCCTAAAGTACATGTTATAACATTCCAAACTTGTCGACTTTCGACGAAACTTATTTTCTTCATATGGTTTAGTTTCTAAGATTTCCAACCCTCTTGGTACTCGTTATTCATGATATTATATATTTGTAAACTCCAAGGTAACATTATTAGCTTAGTTTATATGCTTCCAAATATAATCTTATTTCTAAGCTTACATCAATTGATTTACGATGTATTCTCACGTATGAAAACATGGGATGTAACAATCTTGCTCCTATGAATCTGAAGAGTGCACAGAAGGGGAGGTATCTGGCTCAGCGCTACTATACCGAAGGCGAAGTCTAGAAATGCTAGGAGGCAAACTCCATGGATATGGAGACGGGGTCGCTGATGAAGATGGCTGCAATCTAAATCTTTGTTACGATCTAGACCCCTGCTGTGATCCAGACCACTACGATCCGGCTGGCTGAAATCTAGATGGATGCGATCCAGCTGCTGATGAAGCAAATGGAGCAGATGACAGTCGTATCACCACATGGTCCTGTGAGTGCTAACTCGATGGACTAATGTAACTATATGCAGGATCATGTGGAGGAAGCAGGGTATAGCCCTGTGGTGGAGAATGGTAAGAATACTGTTGGGAGGGAGAATGGTAGGTAGTCTGATGAGTAGATGGATGTGGTGGAAAAGATGTGTTCCTAGAAGATTGATGTCGGCCATCAGCAACGGAGGGATGCAAGTGTGTAGTGGAAGGAAGCAAGGGTGTAGCACCATCATCATGATCAATAGGCCTTTTATCCTTCCTAGACCTACCTCGGCCCCTACCATCATCTGCATAAATTAAAAAAAATGTTAGAATTGAGAATATAAATCTATATAAGCTGAGAGCGCTTGAAAAAACTATCATGCTAGTCGTCTTCGAAGTATCCTTCCTCGTCCGAATATTCTTCCTCTTCACTTATTTCATTTTGATTAGGTTATTTTTCGTCCTCATTTTCTATGATTGTTATTTCCTTCATATCAACTTCTTCTATATGCTTTCAGGATGCTCCAAGTCATTTCTAACTGATCATCCACCATTTGGTTAACAGTTGAGGTATCGTTTTGGTAAGCGACATCTAGCACATTCTCAACTTTCACCCTACCAATAGGCTTAGTTTTGATTACAACTAACCAATCAGCCTTATCCCTCCGTAATGGATATGGAGGATAATACACTAGCCTAACCTTTTCTAGAATTATAAAAGGATCATAGCGATCATACTCCCTCTTCTTATTAACCTCAATTATGTTGTACTGCGAGTGTACATTTGTACCTCTTCTAGGTGTTGGGTCAGACCACTTGCATCGGAAAAGTATGATATTCTAATTTGGGCAACCTGAATATGATAATTCTAGAATCTCTTTGATCACACTATAATAATCATTTTCCTCATCCTGGTTGCTTTTACCACGACGCACACCCCAATGTGATTTCTTTTTATTATACTTGGAGAATTCCTCGATGTGAAATTTGTAACCATTCACAAAATACTTAGACATAGTTGTAACCGTAGGTGCAGGTCCCAAAGATATATCTTTCAAAAATTGATTAACACTGTTGTTTGTATTATTGACCTACATGTAGTGTTAAATAAATCACGAGTGAGCAAGTATATTCACAAGTGACCAAGTATGTATATTCACATGTGAGAAAGTATGTAGGATCAACTTACACGCTCTTTAAACCATGCCTCAAATGTAGAATATACAACATCATGGACAAATTGACTCACGAAGTCACTGAGCGACTCATTGAAAGTTCTGATAGTTGCGTTAAGCAAATTAAATAGTAGTCAATCTAAGTTAATCTTACGTCAACAGTTACTTAAGAAAGGGTTGAATTTCCGGAATTTAGCAACACATGACTTGAAGCTGATTTGTACTCCATACTACTTAGGCCCCTTTTTGTTCGATCTTGAGAACCTCGGCCTGGTTGAGTGAATATGAACATTGGTGGATATAATGGATCAATCTCAATAACAACATTGTGCGATTTGGCCTATTTCTATCACATGGCACATGACTGTCGAAGTAGTAAGAACAAAAATAGGCAGTTTTCTTTGCAAGATAGGCTTTGCACATGGATCCTTCAATCCTATTCCTCTGTTTAACAAATCACTTACGCTTGTCAATAATCCTGCACATTGTGACGATAACGTTAAAGAAAATTACAAAAATAAATCAAGGTTTGATCATTACCTCTCGAATAGATACATCCACCTGCATTGAACCGGCCCTCCAGGTCGCCCATCTTGTACATGGTAATTGGAAGGTGTTCCATCACATCAAAGAAACCACATGGAAAAATTCTTCCAGCTTATTAATGATTACAGGAATGTTGTGATTCATTTGAAATAGGTTTTCTTCCCTTAATGTGGTAGAACATAAGTCTTTGAAGAACAAACTTATCTCTGTGATGAATTTTCAGATATTTTCAGGCAAACTACAAAATGCAATAGGGATTAAGATTTCCATGAAGATATGACAGTCATGACTTTTCATATGAGTCAGCTTTCCTTCAACCATATCAGCATGTTTTCCCAGGTTCGAAGTATAGCCCTCGGGCTTCTTTAGGTTTGCAACTCACTCAGAAATATTTCGTCTTTGTTCCAAAGTGAATGTGTAGCTGGCCTTGGGCTTGAACACCTTACCATTGTTCGCAGACTGAAAATGTGATTCAGGTCGCCAACAATATTCTTGTAAGTCCAGTCTAGCCTTCGGGTTATATTTTGTCTTATTCTTATCATCCATCACCGTGTTGAACAAATTGTCAAAATAGTTCTTCTCAATATGCATGACATCAAGACTGTGTCGAAGAAGATTATCCCTCCAATATGGAAACTCCTAAAATATGCTTTATTTTGTCCAGTTATGAGTAACACCATATCCAGGAAATCAAGAAGGTGGGGCCTCGGTAACTTTAGTAAAGTTCTGAACCCTCTCCCAAATTTTCTCACTGGACAAATGACCTGCCCATTTATCGACTCACCCATTTTGACCCACCTAAAATCATCCAAACCCGTCCATTTAACACCGCTACTTGCAATCAATTGGGAATTGTTATGTAAATTTACATCTCATTTTTTTTGGGTTGAGAGGAGGGGTGTGGGGGGGGGGGGTTAAAACTAGCTAACATTAAAATATGATTGTATGTAAGCTCCTAATAATAAATTATAGCAGTATTTGAAGTATATATCGAACATATTGAGTCCAACCACTTCTTTAGGTGTTGATATTGGATAACTTGAATTATATGAAGTTTAAAAGAGTTGATTATACGACAAGAGAAGTAGCCATTTCTTTTAAATGATTAGTCGAATATTGCACACGTGCTTTTCAATCACAAAATAGAACAGCGTGCTCGGTTCTAAAGTATAAAATTGCAACACTTAGAATTGTTTATAGAGTCCAACTGCTTACATGTGTTTAAAATTAGGTAACTTGCAAATATCTTAACAAATCAATTGTATGCAATTGAATATATGATAAGTGACTTTAATTTGCATGGGTGGGAGGAAAACCTTATTGCATAGAATTAAAGTTATAAAGTGTTAGCTAGACAATTTTTGTTTGTTTGTTTGGGAAATACCTTGGAAATTAATTAGAATACTTTATGAGCAACCACAACCATGCAACACATATGTCTACTTGCCCAAATTTGCCATGCACAAACAACTAAGATCTTCACTTGCTTAAATATTTGCTTTGCAATAATGGTCTTTTTATTGTTATTATTATTATTTCTGTAATAAAATAATAAAGAATAATATTGCAAAGAAAGAGAGAGAATTCTTGCTTTTGAGATGAATTACAATAGAATGAGACCTCTCTATTTATAAGAAAAGAGTGACTTAACCACCAAGTAAGATCCCTAAAATCTCTTCCTTGAATGTCTATTCAACAGATAATGTGTCTCGTTAAAATCTTAACTAAAATAAAATCTAGTGGGAAACAAATTCTAGAAAAGGAAAAAGTGTACACATGTTTAGAGATACGCCTTTTGGTTGCCTCGTTAAAAATCTTGCAAGGAAAATCCAGTGGGATAAAACCTTGTAACGAAAAAGAGTACAACGCGTATTTACTCCCCTTGATGAGAGCATCAATTCATATCCTTGAGCCTTCACATCCCAATCTTGTACATTAATTTCTTGAAGGTTGACGTCGGTAGAGATTGAACAAATCATCCATATTATCACTTGAACGAATATGTTGCATATTGATATCACTATTTTTTTGAAAATCATGTGTGAAAAATAATTTTGGTGGAATGTGTTTTGTCCTATCTCTTTTTATGAATCATCCCTTCAATTGAGTTGTGCATGCTGCATTGTCTTCATACAAAATCGTAGGTAGTTTGTCACACTTCAAACAACATTTGTCTCGAATAAGGTGTATTATAGACCTGAACCACACACATTCTCAACTTTCTTCATGAATAAAAATTATCTCAGCATGATTAGATGAAGTAGTCACGATTGATTGCTTAGTCGATCGCCAAGATATGGCAGTGCCTCCACATGTAAACACATAGCATGTTTGAGATCGAGCCTTGTGTGGGTCAGATAAATACCTAGCATCGGCATAACCAACAAGATTGAGACTGTAATTATTGCCATAAAATAAGCCCATATCGGTAGTCCCCTTTAGATACCGCAGTATGTGTTTGACTCCATTCCAATGTCTCCTTGTAGGAGCAGAGCTATATCTTGCTAAGACATTGACTGAAAAAATTATATCAGGTCTTGTAGTATTAGCAAGATACATTAGTTTACCGATTGCACTAAGATATGGTACTTCAGGAACAAGTAGTTCTTCATTTTTTTCTTGAGGTCGAAATGGATCCTTATTCACATCAAGTGATCGAACAACTATCGGAGTACTTAATGGATGTGGTCCATCCATGTAAAACCGTTTTAATACCTTTTAGGTGTAGGTAGATTGATGAACAAAAATCCCGTTTGCCATATGTTCAATTTGCAAACAAAGACATAATTTTGTCTTCTCGAGATCTTTCATCTCGAATTTCTTCTTTAAATAATCAATTGCCTTTTAGAGTTCTATAGAAGTTCCAATAAGATTTATGTCATAAACATATACGGTAAGTACAACAAATTCTGATATTGTTTTCTTTATAAAAAATACATGGACAAATGGCATCATTTATATAATTTCCTTTAATAAATACTCGCTAAGGCGATTATACCATATTTTTCCTGATTGCTTTAGACCATACAAAGATCTTTGCAAGTTGATTGAAAATATTTCTTGGGACTTTAAATTATATGCGTCAGGCATTTTAAATCCCTCAGGAATTTTCATGTATATCTCATTATCAAGTAAGCCATAAAGGTAGTTGTAACCACATCCATTAAATGCATGTCAAGCTTTTCATGTACAACAAAACGAATAAGATAACGAAATGTTATTGCATCCATAACAGGTGAATATATCTCTTCATAAGCGACACCAGGCCTTTGTGAAAATCCTTGTGCAACAAGGTGTGCCTTATATCTTTGTACCTCATTTTTCTCATTTCTTTTACGTACAAAGATCCATTTATAGCCAACAGGCTTAACACCACTAGGTGTTTGGACTACATGCCCAACTTGTATTGGATTGCTTCTTGTCATTTTTGCCAATCACGTCTTTGTCGACATTCTCCAACATATTGAGGTTCAAGATCCTCACTATCTTGCATAATTCTAGATGCAACATTATACGCAAAGACATAATCCACCACTATATCCAATCGATTCAAATATGTCTCAATATCGATTGGATTTATTGATGGTTCCTTATTTTCTTGAGTCTCAGGGTCATTGATTTCCTCGTGAATCTCATGATCGGTTAAATAGTGGATTTATTCATGAGGCTCTTACGTAGGTTTCATCTTGAGTATTTGTTTTCCTTTTTCTAGGATTTCTATCCTTAGAACTTAATGGTATGCCACGTTTTAGGTGTGCTTTGACTCAATAGCTATGACACTAGAAGATTGTCCAACAAGGACATCAATACGGATTGGAACATTCTCTGCAGTGATATGTCATTTTTTTCAGATCTGTAAATGCGTCTAGCATTTGATTTATTATTTTCTGCAAGTGAATGATCTTTTGCACCTCTTTTTCACAAATAGAGGCACATGGATCAAGACGAGACAAAGATGGATTTTTCCACAAAATTTCCCGCTTGATTTCACTAATTTCTCCGCCTAATTTTGGGAAAAGTATCTCATCGAATCGAGCAGTGAAAAATTTCCCCCGTTAATGTTTCGAGGTAGTGAATAATGGAGGGCGATTCAAAACCAACATATATTCCTAACCTTCTTTGAGGACCCATTTTGGCGCGATATGCCGGTGCTACTGGCAGCCCATCAAAAAAAATTTAAATAGGATATATTAGGTTCATGACCAAAAAATAATTGCAACGGAAAATATTTATGATAATTTGTCGGTCTGAGACGAACTAGCATTGCTGCATGCAAAATGGCGTGACCCCATACAGAAGTGGCAACCTTGTTTTCATGAGCAATCGTCTTGCTATTAATTGCATACGTTTAATAAAGACTCTGCAAGGCCATTTTGACTGTGAACATGAGCTACAATATGTTTCACTTTTATGCGAATTGATAAGCAATAACCATTAAATGCTTGGGATGAAACCTCAGCAGCATTATCGAGTCTAATAGACTTAATTGGATTATCGAGAAATTGTGCCCGTAATCGAATTATTTGTGCCATTAATTTTGCAAATACTTGAGATAATCTTGAAGATGCACATATTAAAATTATAAAAATATCTAAATTACCCACTAGGTGGGTGAATAGGTCTATATATGTCCCCTTGTATACGTTCTAAAAACGCAGGGGCCTCAATCCCAGCCTTTGTTGGTGATGGTCTAATAATAAACTTGTCTTGATAACAAGAAGTGCAAGAAAATAAATTATTTAAAGAATCTTTAAATTTTTTAATGGATGCCCATATGAGTTTTCTATAATCTGTTTCATTATAATTGATCCAGGATGTCCCAATCGATCATTGCCAAAGTACAAAAGTATTTGAATCGGTAACCTTTTGGTTTACAATAGAATGTGCATCAATTGCACTAATTCTTGTCCAATACAGGCCACAAAATAAAGATGGGAATTTCTCAATAATCCTTTTCTGGCCAGAGACATTTTTGGTAATGATAAGATATTCAAGATTATTCCCATCTACTATCTCAATATGATATCCATTTCGGCGGATATCTTTAAAACCCAACAAGTGCCTATTGGACTTGGAGTAGAACATTGCATTCTCTATGATAATTATTGTTCCCTTAGGCAGAGTTATAGTAGCTCTTTCACAGCCTTCAATTAGATTACTACTACCAAAAATTGTAGTAACATTTACGTTACACATACTTAAATGAGAGAAATATTTCTTCTTTTTGAACATTGTATGTGTCGTACATGAATCAATTAACAAATATTTTACAATTGAACTTTAATCCAAATTTGCTTTCTGAGGTACCCATATTTGCTTCTCATGGTTTGACATACAAAAAAAATATACGAATAAACAATAATATTTTCAAAGAAATGGAAAAGAAAACAAAGTTATGTCAATAATTCTATAATGACCTTTAAAGCAATTTTAAGCAAACTCCGATTTTAATACAAACAATTACATAGAAAAAATAATGCAGTCATATACTACTAAAATCTTGTTAAGCAACGCTTCATTCGTTCTAGATGGCTCGTAAACAATAATACATTTTAAAAGGTCTAATTATTGAATGTTTTTGTATTATCCATAGTTTAATTTTCAGAGTTCCTGTTAATAGATAGTAACTAAAAATTACAAATTTAATGGTTGTAAAAAAGAAATAAAAACGTGTACTTCCTTGGGGTATGTCACACTTCACTGCCACTCTTTCAAAAAATTTCATTCAATTCCTTTCTGGTTACCATTCTCCCTCTATCCCAAAATTAACAAAAGACAATAAACGCTCGCCCTTTCAGAAACGAGATTTTATCGAAAGCAATTATTTAAAAAATAGTATGAAATGTATATGCATTTTGCGGCGAGATTTATAAAAGAAATAATAATGTTTTATACTAATGATTACTAGTCATGTAAAGAAATATGATTACATGATATTTATTCACCAGCTACTATGAATAGGCAAATATAAAAACTAAACCACTCAATCATCTTTAACTATGGATCCATCATCGATCAAGTGGTCTATTTTTCCATCAGGGTACTCAAAGAAGTCTGTGTAACGACCCGACCGGTCGTTTTGAGCTCTATTGTGTCATTAGGAGGTTTGAGGTCATGAGTAGCTTCACTTCAGGTATTATGATTGTTTACCTCGAAAATGGTTTTAATAATTATATTTAATTTGTGGTTCTAAAAATATGTGATTTATTCTAATACTAGTTGATTATTAGGAAGTAATAAGTGCAAGTAAAGAAAATGAGATAAGCAACCCAAAGTCGTCACGAAGTCGGGGACCTCGAGCTCAATAATATCGGAGACCTCGAGGGTAGACTTTGGCAGTTAATAATGGATAATAAATGAAGAACAATAAATTGAGAGCAATAAATGAAGAACAACAAAGGTGTAGGACAAATTTGAGCACGTTAAGCGAGAAAAGCAGAGAATGTTCTGTTGTAGTGAATATTCATGTCCCTTACAAAATGATAGGGATCCCCTTTATATAGGAGGGGAGAATCCCAACATAGTACATGCCTAATTATGACAATGAAATATCATTGGTACAGTTGTATAACGACTCAGTACGGACTTGTACTATTTTTTGCTGACCTTATCAGTTCTAACCACGTGTCCTTGGAAATTTTTTTGCCTTTCCATGACGGTCATCAATTTTTATATTGCCTCGAGGTCTGCTGTGACGAGCCTTCGATATACTCTCTCGAGGGATGCACCTTGGGGTCGAACTTCAGACTCTACTTCGAGCCTCTCGAGACCGGACTTGGAATGCCATAGAGGCCTTAAAATCGGACTTTCCCGATTTTGGCCGTATACAGATAGTCCCCGCGTTTCTTAGAGTGAAATGATAAGAAATAATTTTGAATTCTTGGCTCTTCGATATTCCCCTCATGATGTCATCCACGTGAGGTCAACAATTGATGTGACAGAAAAGTTATACAGGCCATGTCAACACGATTTTCAAAAAGCCCACGAACCGCTATTGCTCTCCCTTTCAACTCCTCCAATACGCTTAGAGGACCCCCATAAATATTTCAATCATTCACCTTTCATACTTTTACCCTTTACAACATTTTCAAATCCTCATTAACAGTTTTCTGCTTTCATCCCTTTTTTGCACTCATTTCTTTGTCAGTTTCTTCTTCTTATTCTGAAACTTCACCATAGTCATGGCCAAAACTTCTAAGACAGTCCCTCAAAAAGAGAAAGCCCCTTCTTCTTCACGCTCGTCTAAGAGAAAAACAACAGTACCCTCTCGTGTTGAGGAGTGCATCCGTGGGCCCTGTGAAACGTCATCTGATTTTAAGGTTAATAAGCCTTCTTCGGTAGCGGGCCGATACGAGCCCATGTCTCGATATGTCAGTCTGGTAACCGATATCGAAAATGTGAAGGTCGATTGCCGTTGGGGGAAGGCGGTGAAAGTGGAGATCCCTTCATCTGAAGAAGATATAACTACCTATAAAGCTGGCTTTCTCAGCGTATACACATATCCCTTCACCTTAGGTCCTGTGGACCCTTCTTTGCCCACCAATAGATCCAGTGATCCTCGATTTTTTCCGACAATATCGAGTGACGCTCGGCCAGATATATCCTTCTTTCTGGTGAATCTTCTATCTAGTCAGATATTTTTCGAACATGGTCGAGGGGATGCCTTTCACCCTCGACCACCTGATTAGACTGTATAACCCTCGTCTATATCGAGGTGGACTAATTAAACTGAAGCGTCGATCCTCAAAGGCGTTCTTTACTAGCATCGACGAAGACAAGGACCGAGGGTGGATGCGCCGCTTCATTCGAGTTAGGACCGAGGACCTGATCCCTGCCGACAAGATGTCGTTCTCCGAGGAATGGAATATGAGTCGTGAGTGTCGATTTATCTAATATGCTTCGTTAATTGGATATTTTATTTTCCCTTTTGAACTTGTTCTCTTCTGATTACGCAGCTGTTGAGTGGTACCCTGGTGTGGCCAAAGATCTCTGAGCTGGGTACGACAATTAGATTCCATCTCCCCATATGCTAAGCGCATGTGGCGCGACTTGGCCAAAACCTGATGGGAGGACAAAAATCATGGTAAGTTTCTATCATTGTCGTATCTGAACTCCTTAGCATGAGATTTCTTGGTGGAATACTTGATTTTTTGTGCTTATGAAGGCCTTGGTGAAGCCGTTTTGATGAGGCCGCCTCCACCTGGCGAATCAGAGACCCAAAAACTCGCCAAAGATAAGAAGAGAAAGAAGGAGAGACCGACGGAGTCTCCGAAACCAAAGAGAGTCAAAGCTTGAAAGCCTAGGGTCGATACGACGGCCTTAACTCCGGCAGCTAATAAGAGTCTTCGTGCTAAAGACGAAGATGATGACAATTGCCCACTGGTACTTAGGGAAAAGCGAGGCGTCGATGCTTCAAAGGCTGTTGAGCCGGAGACTGCTGAGCCAGGGGTTGCCGAGCCGATCATCGACCAGGATACATCTTGTGCCGATGAGCACTTGGTCGGCGAATTCGGGGGACCCGGATCTGAAACTTCTAGGGCGAGAGAATGCCCCAATTGGGGTTGTTAACATAGGTGATCCTCCGCCAGGCTCGTTGTTTTCTTCAGGACAAATACGGGATGCCCAAAATAGGGAAACTCCCGACGTAGGGGCATCCCAGGGAGAGAATGATATAGTTGAAGATTATTTTGCCGGTATTGAGTAGGAGCCTGATCTCGATGCCCCAGTATTCTCGAGGAGGCTGAGAAACTCCAGAAACGGGTAATAATATTTGTGCTGTTGAGTTTGATTCTTGTTTTTCTAACTTCTTTCCTTTGTGTTATAGGTCGTGATGCTTTACGACCGGGCCTTCTCCAAGTTACAAGCCGAGCTGACTCATCGTGAGGAGGAGTTTGGGAAGCTCGTGTCGGAGTCGAATGGGCTCAAAACTCTATATGCCCGTAGGGAAGAGGAGATGAATAACCTTCGAGCAGGCTCGGAGAAAGCGCTCCGAGAGAGAGCCAACTTCATCGAAAGAGTAGCTTAGCCTTCGAGGGTTTGCTTTCCTTTTTTCATAACTCAGCGTTCAACAATTTGACTTGGCTTTTGCAGATCAAGCAGAAGGGTGACCTAGCGGGGCAACTTCGGGAAGAGATTGTGGCCAAAAATGCGGAGATCTTGGACCTGAAGTGGAGCATGGACAGCATGTCCTCTGAAAAGGACACTCTTCAAGAGAAGCTGAATCGGCCGCCGCGCTATCCACAGCCAAGTCTGAGGCCGACGCGCTCATATCCTCGTACCGAGAAGATGTTGTTGCCGCAAATGCTCGAGCGAAGAAGATTTGAAGAGGCCGAGCTCAAGCTGAACCACGCCCTCGGACATGCTTGATTAGAAGTTCAAAGGCAGGCTTTCAAGGAAGTGCATGCCAAGGGTTTCGATCTCTCTACCGAGATCAAGGAAGCGAATGCCTTAGAAGAAGAGTCAGCAGCACTGATCACTTCCGACAAGGGCTCCGCTAGTGGCTCGGAGAGCAGTGAAGATGAAGACTAGGCCCTTTTTCATTCTTTTTATTTCTTCTTCTTTTGGGTAAGGGCTGCGTGTGAGAGCTTTGTAAATTCACTCATGTAAATACGCCTCTGAGAACATAAAGAATCTTCTTTTTTACTTTTACTTCGTATTGATGCCTTCGACGCTTCGTCTTTATGTGTTTATTCAAAGGTCGGGTTCGAACTTAATTTCAAATCCTTCGTGCTTGGCCTTCGCGTAACAGAGACCCTTAAAATCGGGCTTCTCTGATTTCAATCACATACCTTTCTGAGAAAGGATTGATAAGAAAACAATTTGACTTCTCGACCCGTCAAGGCGCCTGGTGGTGACGTCATTCTTATGACGTGACCGCGAAGTGACCGAAGTGGCCCGCCGGTTTGTTTCCCCAAAAGTCATAATTGTTTTGTCAGAGCTGGTTGGCTATCAAAATTAATGAATAGTCACCGCTTTTCTCTTATATATACTTTTTTTCCCTCACATTAAGAATTTTACCGCTTTGTGCAACCATCTTCCTCTGTAGAGTTCCTTTCCTCCACCATTTTTTCCGTATCAGTTTAAAGCTTTCGCCGGCGTTTTCATCTCCCCTTTCTTGTTTTGAAGAGATCATGGCTACTATATCCAAATCCGTTCATCAAAAAGAGGGAAGCCCCACCTCTGCTTCCCGCCCGGTCGGTGGTGCACCGCCGGTGCTTAGCAAACTAATCTCGAACTGCTTCGCCTTGAAAAATGATTTCACACTAGAGAAACCCCCCAATGTCCCTGGCCATCGAGAACACGCATCGAGGTACATTCATTCAATCGAGGAGAGACGCCTCGAAGCTGTGAGGAGAGACTGTGGATGGGGAGAAAAACTAGTATTGTTGATACCCTCTCGAGAAGAGGATATTATGGCCCATAAAGAGGGGTTTCTGAACGTGTATACGTACCCCTTTACGTTGGGTCCCCTTGACCAACTCGTGCTCGAGTTCTGTCAAAAGTATCGAGTTACTTTGGCTCAGATCCATCCGTCTTTCTGGCAGATCGTGCTGATGATGAGATTTTTTGCTGAAAAGACCGATCTTGAGTTTACTCTTAGCCACCTTATTTGGTTGTATTTGCCTCTACATTTACGAGATCTAATTAAACTACGATGCCGGTCCACCAAGCCCTTCTTTGCTAGCGACGACAAGGACAAAGATCAAGGATGGATGAGTTGGTTTATTCGAGTGAGGACCGTTGACATCATTCATGCGGAGTTCCTGCCGTTCCCCGAGGAATGGAATTTCAAACATAAGTAATATGATGTAATTTATTACTTTTGTCAATTCTTCAAGACTTCATAAGAACGCTCATTTTCCCCTTCCAGAGTGGTCTCGTGGATACCATATGCTGTCCTCGATCTCACGGACCGGGTTCTCAAATCTACATCTTCTTCGACCTACAAAAAATGCAAGGGGCGAGATTTGTCGAAGGGCAAATGGGAGGCAAAACACCATGGTATGTTCTATGTAGTTCCTCTCTTAAGGAATACTTTTCTTTATGTATATTAATTTTTCTGCGGCAGGCATCGGTGAGTTCTCTAAGATGAGACCGTCCCCTCTCGGGGGGGAGGAAGGTCCTTCGGCTTCAGAGCAAAGAAGGAAAATAAAAGGAAAGGATCTTCGAGGGACGAGGATATTCACACAAAAGCAGGACCCTCCCGGAGGCGCAAGGAGGATGCAGCCATCGACGAAGATCTTATATTCGTTGGTCGATCTATGGATGGTAATGATGTCGAAGAGGATGGCTCTACATCGATGGCTCAAACGAGGAGGCCTCCCAAGGTCATTAAGCCCTCTGGACTCGAGGACTCTAGCCTCGAGGGAGAGGCTCCAAAAGAGAAGACGGGTGAAGGTCCTTCATTACCTGATTTGGAAGCTGGTTGTGAGACGTCGAAAAGTACTACGAAGAGGAGGGGCTCCGTCGCACCTTTGCCCGATTAGAGTGCCTCGGGTGGTTTTCCTGAGGCGAAGACAGCAGGTCCTTCACCATTATTCTCATCTTCCTCCGAAGATACCTCGAGGGATGCTTGGAGCCAGAGGTCTCCCATATTAGGGGGAGTCCCGAGTGAACACGACCCCTTCCAGGATTGCTCTACCGGGGCCGATAAGACCAAACCAGTAGATGTAAACTAGACCTTTAAGGAGGCTCAATGACTCTGTTCTGTGGTGAGTTTCGTTATGGCATTACAACCTTTCTAACTTCATACTTTCTTTTCTTTTTCTAACTGGGCCTTCTTTTTCATAGGTCTTTGACAAACTTAAGACTGAGCTGCTTTGCTGTGAGGCAAAGTTGTGTAGGTCCTCGAATGGGGAGAAATCCCTCAGGCTTCTTTGTAATAAGAAGGAAAAGGAATTGGTACACCTTCGGTCAGAACTGACTCGAGCTCGCAAGTATGAGGACGAGCTACAGAAGCAGGTAACATTAGTTCTGAATGAATATGGATTCCCCCTGCCGTCTTCGGAGTTTAACACTTCGATGTCTCAGTTCCAGCAAAAGATTGAGATGCTGGAATGCCATCGGGGCGAAGTCAACTAGTTCAATTCTGAGTGCCACGAATTAAAGACACAGATGGATGTCCTTGTTGCGGCCAGAAAGAGTGCTTTGGATAAAGTCTCTGCACTCTAAATTAAACTCTGTAATGCTCTAGAGAGCAACTCGATTCAGGCGAGCAGGATAGCTAAGCTCGAAACTGATCTCTTGAAGATGAAGGCTGAAATTGTGGAGGCTCGATCCGAAGATGAAGAGGTCCGAGTAAAGGCCGATAAGAAGGTGGCCATCTATCTAAAATATGCTACTGATGCTCAAAAAGAGTTGAGGGGGGCTTCCGATCGAGAGATAAGAAGCAATGAATATGCTCGATGCAGATCTCGGAGGGAAACCCTGGAGGAGATTCATGCTAAGGGCTTCGATCTCTCGGAGGAGATAGAACAGGCCAAGGAGGATGAGTTTGATGCCAAGATCCTCGTTTCTTCCGATGATGAAGCCGATGATGATGACAATGAGGAGAGGCCGGTGAGGGAGCTGGTGAAGACATAGTCCCCGAGGGGGAAAAGACTATGTCCCCGAAGATAGACTAGGTCTTTCTTTCTTGATTTTTGTAAAGGGCTCCCTGTGGGGGTGTTGTAAATATATCTTTGTGACACCATTATATAAAAAACCCTTTGGTTTTACCTTTGTATAAATTTCCAACTTGCTTGTGTCTTTGTTTTGTCTTGAATTTTGATGATTGTCGATAATCAAACCGATATGTTTGGTTTAAAATAAAAACCCTTAGGTTTTTGTGCTTGATCAACAACCGTTAATAGTTGACCGTTTAGGTTTCGACCCTCGAGTTAAGTTTTGACTCAGGACTATCGACCCTTAGGTTTTTAAACGTTGGCCCTTAGGCTATTTTCAATTTGGCTGTTAGGCTCTATAGATCGGCCCTTAGGCTTTTTAGGTTGGCCCTTAGGATCTTTAGGTTGGACCTTAGGCTCTTTAGATTGGCCCTTAGGCTGTTTAGGTTGGGTGGATTCGACCTCTAACATGGCTATAGTTTTCCCCTATTCTGGCTAAAACTTTTAAAGTTTTGTTTATGCCTTGGCATGTTTTGTGTTCGTCTGAATCTTCGACGACTCGAATAAGAACCTCGATTATAAGTCGATATGCGACGATAATTGAGTACCCCGTGAGTTTCTCTTGAAGGCTAATTTTTTGAAGCGTTTTCATTGAAGGCTGATTCTTTCGAAGCCATTTCATTGTTCAGAGCCGATATTATCGAAGCTCCTTTGCTTATGCCAAGGTTAGCCTGACTAACCGATTTTTTCGAAGTGTTTGAAGGGCTTTAAATCTTATGGCGGAAGTCGGACGTCTTCGAGCCGTGTTATTTCGGCCGTAGCCTTTTAATATGACAGTAGTCTTTATGTTTGGTCGTAGCCTTTGGTCCCTGGGTGAGACGACCTCGGCCTCTATATCGAGGGTATGCCTTTTTAGGGGTCTTACAAGTTCGATTATATAGCCTTGGTCATAATATCGGGGTTATGCCTTTTTAAGGTCTTACAAGTTTGAGTATGCCTCGTTGAGGTCTTATAAACTTTATATTTTCTCATTGAGGTCTTACAGGTTCGATGTTGCCTCATTGAGGTCTTATGAGCTCGGTGTTGCCTCATTGAGGTCTTACAAGTTCGAATCTTTGGTGACTCGATAAGCTGACTGTCGATGACAGTCCTCGAGTGTTCGGGTGTGTTTGGCCCTTGAGCCGTTCCATGTAAAAATAGTAAACTTCTTTGAGGCACAAAGCGTTTTGATAAGTAAAGATACTTCTTCGATTACTTGATACAAGCGTACATGTTTTTGCCATCAGGGACTCAACTGTTCTACGCGGACACGGTTCATTTGACCGTTTGGCCCGATACAATGTTCTCCTATCAAGGCCCTCTTTGGCATAACTTGATTTATTTGAAAAAGTAACCTCCTAGGGTGATGCCCCCCAGTATTCAAGGTTTATTGGAAAGAAGCCTTGAATACTTGTTGAGTTTTCCTTAGGTAGAATATGGATGTTGCCTCGTCAAAAACCTTGCCGTTAAAACCTGTTTGGGATAAAAACCGATCTAAGGGAAAAAGAGTGCAATGCATGCTTTAAAACCCAAGGTCTTCAAGCTGGAGGGTGCTTCGATTCCTCTCAATCGAACACCTGCAACGAGGTAGTATAAAATATAAATGAAAAAGGAGAAGATTATACCTCAGTAATAATAGCACTTTGAGCATTGATATGTTCCAATTGCTTGGTAGTTGCTCGTCTTCCATGGTGCTAAGTTTGTAGGAACTTTTTCCCTACTACTCCGAGGATGCGGTACGCTCCTTCCCAACTAGGACCTAGCTTGCATTCGAGTTTCAAGTGTTGAGGGTGACCTTTCTTGGAACTAAGTCCCCGACTCCGAAGTAGCGGAGTTTTGTTCTTTTGTTGTAGTACCTTTCGATCGTTCGCCTTCGAGCGGCCATTCGAACTAGTGCGGCCTCGCGCTTTCAATCTAGTACCTTGAGGGTGGTGTCCATGGCCTCTATGTTTGAGCCCTCGGTGGCCTTGATTTTGTCCGGGTTGATCTTGATTCCCCTGTTCGATGCCATGAGGCCCAAAAAATTTCTCGAACCGACTACAGAGGCACATTCCTCGGGTTTGAGTTTCATGTTATACCTTCTGAACCTGCAAATGAGTCAAATGGTCCTCTGCGCACAGAGACTTAACTAGCATGTCATCAATGTAAACTTCCATAAACTTGCCTATTTGATGTTCGAACATCTTATTAACTAGGCATTGATATATGGCTCTCGCGTTTTTTAACCCGAAGGGCATTGCATGACAACAATATGTACCATACTGCGTGACGAACGAAGTCTTTTCCAGGTACTCTAGATTCATTTGATTTGATTGTACCTGGAGTAAGCATCATGAAAATTAGGGATCTTGTTAGTCGTCCATGGCATCGATCAATCAATCGATGTTGGGCAATGGGAATGAGTATTGAGAAATTTGGTTACCTTTTCTTTGACAAATGCATGCTTTACCTTGGACTGGGGCCTGTTCAAGCTCTTCGACCGTTGACTTTGACATCCTCAATCAACTATTCCTCGATCACCTGTCCCTCGGGTTCAACCGAGGGCATAGACTGTGATTGTTATTTGGCTACCTGCTTGTCTTTGGAATTCTCCGAGGTGGAAGGTGTCAATGTTGGTGCCATGTCATCACTGCGAACATCTCCTTTGTTGCATGTTGCTCTCCATGCACCATTTTTACATTGTCCTTTGTTAGGAACTTCATCATTTGATGAAGAGTTGATGGCACTACCCTCATGCTATGTATCCACGGTCTTCCGAGTAAGGAATTGTACCTCATGTCACATTCGATTACATGAAACTTGGTATCGTGAATTGTACCAGCCACGTTGACTGGGCAAATGATTTCCCCCTAGTTGTCTCACTCACCATGTTGAATCCATTGAGGACTCGAGAGGCGGGTATGATCTGATCGAGCAGTCCGAGCTGCTCCACCACTCTCGACCTGATTATGTTGGTCGAAATACCTGGATCCACGAGCACACATTTAATTTGAACTTTATTCAAAAGAAAAGAAATTACCAGTGCATCATTATGAGGCTGAGACAAGGCCTTGACGTCTTCTTCACTTAACGTAAGGGCATCCTCGGGTATATAGCTCCTAGTTCGCTTTTCCCTTGTGATGGATACTTTTGTCCATTTAAATACGAATTCATGCGGGACGTCGAGTCCTCCAATGATCATATGAATGATATGCTGGGGTTCTTCTAGTTTGTTCTTCCTGTTCACTTCTCTTTCTCGAAAGTGATTCTTTGCTCGATCATTGAGGAATTCTCGAAGATGCCCTTCGTTGATCAGTCAGGCCGCCTCCTCTCGAAGTTGTCTACAGTCCTCGGTCCTATGACCGTGAGTGGTATTTGCATATTAAGTTGGGGTTCATTTGGGAAGGATCTGACTACATGGGCTTTGGCCACATGATATCTCTGATCTTACCTATGGCCGACACGATGTCCGAGGCGTCGACGTTGAAGTTTTATTCTGACAATCTGGGTGCCTTCACTGGCCCCGTGTGCCTATCGAACCCGGCTTTGCTCATGAATCCTCGGGAACGTTGACCTCGATCCAGCCTTTGATCGCTTCGAGATATATTACGCCTCGGGGAATTTCTTCGATCTTCTACATACGGTTGGTATATTTCCTTGTTTGGTCTCGACTCCCTTTATGCATTCCTTGATTCCTTTGCTAAGAGACTACTCGGATATACTGAACCCGAGGGGACTCCCAATTGGTCGTCCTCGGCCCTAATGTTGGATTGATACCTATTGTGCACATCCGCCCAAGTTATGGCGGGATACTCAACCAAATTCTGCTTCAGCTACTTCGAAGCTATCGAGCTTTGTTTGTTCAGGCCCTGAGTGAAAGCCTGCACTACCCAGTCATCAGAGAATGGTGGTAATTCCATTCGCTCCATCTGAAAGCGAGATACGAACTCCTTTAGCATCTCGTTCTCTCTTTGTTTAATTTTGAAGACATCAAACTTTCTTGTAGCGACCTTAATGGCACCATCATGTGCCTTCACAAAAGAGTCTACCAACATGGAAAACGAATCTATTGAGTTTGGGGGTAGGTTATAATACCACATCATGGCCCCCTTTGACACTGTTTCTCCAAATTTCTTCAACAAGACGGACTCAATCTCGTCATACTTTAAGTCATTCACTTTTATACCACTAGTATAAGTGGTAATGTGCTCATTGGGGTATGTGGTCCTGTTGTATTTCGAGATATCAGGCATCCTGAACTTCTTCGGAATGGGCTTCGGAGCCGCGCTCGATGGAAGTGGTTTTTGTACGAACTTTTTCGAATCTACCCCCTTCAAAATAGGAGGTGCGCCCGGGATTTGATCGACCCTCGAGTTATAGGTTTCCATTTTTTATCGTTGGCCTCTATCTTCTTTTCTCCTGACCCAATCCTTTTAGTAAGGTCCTCGAGCATTTTCATAATAGTGGGGTTTGTTCCTGACCCATTGTTACTCGATCTTTCTGGTGCTTGCTCAGCTTGAGGAGTTGTTTCTGGTCCTGCTATGCTCGGGGTCTTCTGTTGACTTTCTAATTGAGCTATAGCCATTTATTGTGCTTGTAAAATTTCAAAAATGACCTGTAGGCTAACTTCTCTTTCTTCCCGAGCTTGTGTTCTTTGCGCTTCATGTTGGTCACCTCCGCACATGCTTCCGTCAGTATCAATGTCTATATCAACATGCAAAACATTGTGTGAGCCTAAATCGACAAGTATATGTGCTGGTGCCACCCCAGGGTTTTGCAGTGGCACACCGGCGACTGAGGCAGTTGCGCTGTTTTCTCCATGGAGCTCAAGACCGTTGTTTTCATGTGCATTTGTTGAGTTAGACATCTTTTGACTTGAAATAAAAGATTCTTGGACAAGAAAAAGTGTGAAAAATAACTTTTGTTTTCAGAAAACTAGCACCAAAACAATCACTATTATTTTTAGCCCCACGGTGGGCGCCAAACTGTTTACCTCGAAAATGGTTTTAACAATTATATTTAATTCGTGGTTCAAAAAAATATATGATTTATTCTAATACTAGTTTATTATTAAAAAGTAATAAGTGCAAGGAAAGAAAACGAGATAAGCAAACCAAAGTTGTCACGAAGCTGGGGACCTCGAGCTCAGTAATATCGGAGACCTCGAGGGTAGCCTTTGGTAGTTAATGATGGATAATAAATGAATAACAATAAATGGAGCACAATAAATGAAGAACAAAAAAGCTGTAGGACAAAATTTGAGCATATTAAGCGAGAAAAGCAGAGAATGTTCTATTGCAGTGAATATTCATATCCCTTACAAAATGATAGGAATCCCCTTTATATAGGAGTGGAGAATCCCAACATAGTACATGCCTAATTATGACAAAGAAATACCATTGGTACAGCTGTATAACGACTCATTATGGACTTGTACTATTTATTGCAGACCTTATCAGTTCTAACCACGTGTCCTTGGGAATTTTCCCGCCTTTCCATGACGGTCATCAATTTTTATACTGCCTCGAGGTCTGCTATGACGAGCCTTCAATATGCTCTCTTGAGGGATGCACCTTAGGGTCGAACTTCAAACTCTTCTTCGAGCCTCTCGAGACTGGACTTGGATGCCATAGAGGCCTTAATCAGACTTCCCCGATTTTGGCCGTATACAATGACTTGTACGTGTGGTCGGAATTAAAATTTGGGAAGTTCGGAGTTGATTTGGAGATAAAATTCTAATTATAGAAGCATTAAGTTGGAGGAGTTGACTAAGGGTTGATTTTTGAGTAAACGGCCTCGGAATTGGGATTTGAAGGTTTCAACAGGTTTGTATGATGATTTTGGACTTGGGCGTATTTCTGGATCGGGTTTTGGATGAGTCGGGAGCGTTTCGGCACCTATTGTGGGAAGTTGGCATTTGGAAGAATTTCATAAATTTGGGTTGAAGTGAATTTCAATGTTATCGATGTCCGTTTGTGCTTTCGAGTCTGGAATAGCTCAGTATGATGGTTTTAGCCTTAGGAGCGCGTCCAGAAGTGGATTTGGAGGTCCTTAGGTCATTTTGGGGTCATTTGGCAAAAGTTGGGAATTTGAAGGTTTTTGGGAAAAGTTTGACCGGGAGTGGATTTTTGATATCGGGGTCGGATTCTGATTATGGAAGTTAAGTAGGTCCATAATGTCAAATGTGACTTGTGTGCAAAATTTGAGGATAATCGGACATGATTTGATAGGTTTCGGCATCAAATGTAGAAGTTTGAAGTTCTAAAGTTCAGTAAGCTAGAATTGGGATGTGATTCATGGTTTTGGCATTTTTTTGATGTGATTTGAGGCCTCGAGCAAGTTTGTGTCATATTTTGGGACGTGTTGGTATATTTGGTTGAGGTCCCGAGGGCCTCGGGTGGATTCCATATTGTTAACGGATCAACTTTTGGACTAAAAGAATGATGAGGCACCTGGTATCTGGTGTAACTGCACGTGTGAGGTTTTGGCCCCAAGTGCGGAGCCGCAGAAGCAGCCAAGAGGGGGAGCAGAAGCGGAATTGGTTGGGGAAGGCTGGGACTGGAGATGCGGTCAAGTTTCGCAGAAGCGGGACCGCACCTGCGCACGAAGAGCTGCAGAAGCGTAGGCGCAGATGCGCATGAGGGACGCAGAAGTAGACAACGACCTTGGCTTGGTTTCTCGCAGGTGCGAGACTTGGAGCCGCAGAAGTGACCTTTTCACTGCAGAAGTGGATTTCGTGCCGGGCAGTGAGGTTTCTTTAAAATGGGGGTTTTCATCATCTATGTCAAGATAAGTTATTCCCACCTATTATAAGTTAAATACATGGTTTTTATATGTATGCAAGCATGAAAATTTCTAGAAATTTGGGGTTTTGAAGAAAAACCTCGAAATTGGTATTTTTGGATTTTGACCACGAATTCGGGCATGAAACTGAAAATAAATTATATATTTGAGTTCGTAATGTTATGGGTAGCGACTATCTCTAAAAAATTTTGGAACCCGGGCACATGGACCCGAGGGTGATTTTTACCGACTTTCAAGCGGAGTTGAAAATAGTTGTAAATTGGATTATAATGAGTATTAGAGTATATATTTATGGATTTGCACATTTATCGACTATTTTTGGAAGATTTGGGCATCGGTATGAGTTATTGGAAAGGCTTGGGAATCGGCTATGGAACTTTGGAGCGAGGTAAGTCTCTTTTCTAACCTTGTAAGAGGGAAATTAATCCCATAGGTGAATTGAATTCATGTGTGCTCTTATTTGCGGGGGATACATATGCACGAGGTGACGAGAGTCTGTGCATAGCTACTAATTATGCCTATGTCCGGGTAGTTTTTGGTTTACACCATGCCTTGTTGATACCGTTATTTGATTAGGTTTATTATTTGCCTTGAAAAGAGTTGAGATTTGATTATGCTTAATAATTGTCTTGAAAAGAGTAGAAAATTTTGAAAAGAATTGAGGAATGCTATAATAACGAGGAATCTATGTTCAACCCCGTCCCAACTATATTCCGCGAGTGGGGTAAATTTTCACTACTCTCATGGAAGCGGGTCGTTCGCCTCGGCAGGTTAATAGATGCATCTATGGTTTGTACTGTTCGACCCTCGGCAGTGCACAGTTTAAATATTTATGTTGGGCGGGTCGTACGACCTCGGCATGACTTACGCATGATAACTCTTTGGAACTAGTAATGCTTGACATTGCTTCATTGGCTTGAGATATAAATTGTTAAATGATGAAAATAAGTTTCGGGAATTTCTATTAGTAAGAGGATTGTTTATTATTTCCGGTTATTGAGTTTTAACCTATATTATATAAATCCATGCTTAATTATAACATCAGTATTTTATTGTTAGCCCATAGTAAGTACCGGAGTCGACCTCTCATCACTACTTCTTCGAGGTTAGACTGGATACTTACTGGGTACGCGTTTATTTACGTACTCATACTACACTTGCTGCACATTTTTTTGTAGGTACATATATGTCTAGTGGCCTTGTGAGCGCAGAGGCGCTGTTATTGCGAGGACTTAGGTGAGCTGCATCCCATATTACAATCCACAGCTAGCAGAGTCTCCTTCAGAGTTATTTATATTTTTCTTGTCTAATTTGTATTTCAGATAG
>ML431322.1:0-36383 GCA_005239525.1 Nicotiana knightiana
TTCGCCTTTATAGGCACTTCAATTTTATTTTCTCCTTTCAAGGTTTTGAGTTTGAATCATCGGTCATTGTGGCCAGTCGGGATCGACTCGATGCCCCTGACGAGGCTGGGTGCCTTTTGCATATTGGCCTGCGTCAAATGAGAGCCCTGTAAATCAGTCTTGCCATCTTTTCTTTGCCTTAGTTTCGGGACAGAGTTAGACCGAAAGGGATTCAAAAAAAAAATGACAGAATGGACAACGAATTTAAACAAGAGGTGTCCCTTTCGGGGAAAGGAAAGAAGGACTTATCTGGAGTGTATGCGGACTTCAATGAACATGACATGCCCTTTGGACTGGATGCCTGATCCGTGTGAACCGTCTGACTCTCAGAAATTCATCACAACTATTACCTTGATATTTAGAAACCTTGCCCCGGACTGCGTCCATGTCAGTAACCCATTATCCTTTTCGATCAGTGGCGCCCTTTGCGAGTTTTCACCAAATAACCTCTCTCATTTCTCTTCTCACCCTCGCCTTGTAGTGCTCTTTGCGAGTTTTCGCTAACAAGACTCTCTCATTTTTAATTTCTCTGCTTACCGTCGCCTCACGGTGCCCGTGTGGGTTTTCACCAATGAGACTCTCTCATTTTAATTTCACTCATTTGCTTGTATTTGGATCCAAACAACTGTATCCTCCAATTTGGACATCTTTGTCGATTGATCGGAAGGACTTGAACATGGTTTTTGGTGAAAATAATTTGCGTTGAATTACAACTTTGGAACCTTTAAGGCAACACATCGCCAAATCTTAACACTTGCCCCAGCTTAAACTCTTGAGGAAATGTGGATTTTTATTTTGGTGTGACTGAACCCCAGGGAGAGGCTGCCTACGTATCCTTTCGGAATCAAGTCGAACGTAGTTCAGGGAACTTTTGTTTTTGTTTCCGTTTCTGATTGATTTTTTTTTTCATCACTTTTTGTTTCTTCTTTTTTTCAATACTTCTTTTTTATTTCCAATAACAACTTCGGGTTCCAAAGAGGGTAATCAAAGAAGAGTAAACGGCTCAAAGGGTTTGCAAAAAAGGTTAATGGTGTTTGGGTAGCGAGAATGAAAGCCTTCGTCATTCCAACCGGAGAAAATTTGAAAATATATATGGAGGATCAAACATAGTACCTTTTGACGGCATCTGCATTGACAGCTGTTTCGGGGTCATTTCCTTCGATGTCCCCCAGGTATAACGCTCTTTTTGGTAGCAATTTCCTTATGATGTATGGACCTTTCCAGTTTGGGCCGAATTTTCCTTTTGCTTCTTCGTGGTGCGGGAGGATACGTATTAAAATGAGTTGCCCAACTTCGAAGTTCCTAGGTCGCACTTTCTTGTTGTAAGCGCGGGCCATTCTTTGCTGGTATAACTGTCTGTGGCACACTGTGACCATTCTTTACTCATCAATCAGAGTTAATTGCTCTAGTCGAGTCTTGACCCACTCATTGTCCTCAATTTCTGCTTCGACAATAATCTGAAGGGAAGGAATTTCGACTTCTGCGGGTGTTACGACTTCAGTGCTGTAAACCAATAGGTAAGGTGTAGCTCCAACCGATGTGCGCATGGTCGTGCGGTATCCCAACAATGAAAAAGGCAACTTTTCATGCCATTGCCTGGATGTTTGAATCATTTTCCTGAGAATTTTCTTGATGTTTTTGTTTGTTGTTTCAACGGCGCCATTGGCTTTGGGCCGGTAAGGGGTCTAGTTGCGGTGTGTTATCTGGAACTGTTCACATACTTCCCTCATCAAGTTACTGTTTAGATTTGCGGCATTGCCGGTAATGATAGTTTTGGGATGCCAAAACGACAAATGATATTAGCATGCACGAAATCCACCACCACTTTCTTAGTGACAGCTTTGAATGTGACGGCCTCGACCCATTTCATGAAATAGTCGATAGCAATTAAAATGAATTTGTGCCCGTTTGAGGCCCTTGGCTCAATTGGCCCAATGACATCCATTCCCCAGGCAACAAATGGCCAGGGTGCCGACATAGGATGTAGTTCTGATGGTGGTGCATGGATTAGGTCGCCATGTATTTGACACTTATGGCACTTTCGGACGAAACCGAAACAATCTTTCTCCATGGTCATCCAATAATATCCAGCCCGCAAGATTTTCTTTGCGAGGACGTACCCATTCATGTAGGGGCCGCATACCCCTGAATGGACCTCACCCATGATCCTTTCGGCTTCTTTGGCGTCTACACATCTTAACGGATTCAGATCGGGAGTCTTTTTACACAGTACTTACCCACTTAGGAAGAAACTGCTGGCGAGCCTTCAGATGGTTCTCTTTTGGTCTCCGTTGGCCTGCTCGGGATATTCTTTTGTCTTCAAAAATATTTTAATATCATGATACCATGGTTGGACATCGTGTTCTACTTCGACCGTGTTGCAGTAACCATGTCTTTCCTTGATTTGGATATCCAATGGGTCTATGCGAACATTACCTGGATAGGGAAGTATTGCAACTAGGGTGGCCAGCGCATCAAGTAACTCATTGTGGCCACCGAGGAATATATCTAAACTCGACGGCTTTAAATCGGTTACTAAGATTCTCCACATGCTGTCTATAGGGAAGGAGTTTAACATCCCGAGTTTCCCACTCTCCAGAGCTTGCTTAATGATCAAGTCGGAGTCTCCCATGATCAACAACTCTTCTACATCCATGTCAATGGCCATGTTCATGCCCATTATACAAGATTCATATTCAGCAGTATTGTTTGTGCAGAAGAAACGGAGGCAGGCCGTGGCTGGGTAGTGTTGTCCTGTGGGTGAAATTAAGATTGCCCCTATCCCGATACCTTTCGCATTGGCTGCTCCGTCGAAGAACATTTTCTAGGTGTCAGCGCTTTCCGAGATTATTTTGACAGAGTTGATTTCTTCATCTGGAAAATAAGTTCTCAAGGTTTGGTATTCATCATCAACCGGATTTTCAGCTAGATGATCGGCCAATTCTTGAGCTTTCATAGCTGTGCGAGTGACATAGACAATATCGAATTCTGTGATGAAGATTTGCCATTTTTCTAATCTCCCGGTGGGCATTGACTTTTGGAATATGTACTTCAAAGGATCTAGCCTCGTGATGAGGTAGGTGGTATTAGCCAATAAATAATGTCGGAGCTTCTGAGCAATCCAAGTTAGAGCGCATCAAGTCCTTTCTAACTGAGAATTCTTGGCCTCGTAGCTTGTGAACTTCTTACTTAAGTAATAAATGGCATGCTCTTTCTTCCCGGTTGCATCGTGTTGCCAGACAACACACCCAAAGGAGTTTTCTAGCACCGTCAGGTATAGGAAAAAAGGTCTCCCTGGTTCTGGCGGGACTAACACTGGAGGATTTGACAGATATTCTTTGATCTTGTCAAAAGCGTCCTGGCACTCGTCTGTCCATTTGATGCCGCATATTTTTTCAATAGCTTGAATATAGGCTCGCATGTGGAGGTCAACTGAGCGATGAACCTGTTGATGTAATTCAACCTACCCAACAGAATCATGACTTCCTTCTTGGTTCTTGGGGGTGGGAGATCCCAAATAGACTTTATCTTTGTTGGGTCCAGCTCAATGCCCCGTCGACTGACTATAAATCCCAGTAATTTTCTGGATGGAACTCCGAAAGCGCATTTGGCTGGGTTTAATTTCAAAGCATATCTGCGCAGGCGTTCGAAGAATTTCCTCAAATGTTGCACGTGTCACTTTGGGTTTTGGACTTAATGATTACATCATCCACGTACACCTCAATCTCCTTATGCATCATGTCGTGGAATATGGTGGTCATGGCCCTCATGTAAGTTTCCCCAGCGTTCTTTAAACCAAATGGCATGACCCGGTTACAGTATGTCCCCCAGGGTGTAGTGAAGGCTGTCTTTTCCGCATCCTCTTCATCCATCAACACCTGGTGATATCCGGCATAGCAATCGACAAAAGATTGTACCTCGTGTTTGGCACAATTGTCAACTAGGATATGTATGTTTGGTAGTGGAAAATTATCTTTGGGACTTGCTTTATTCAGATCTCGGTAGTCGACACATATTCGGACCTTCCCGTCCTTTTTAGGCACCGGAACCACATTGGCCAGCCATGTGGTGTATTGGACCACCCGGATTACTCCAGCCTTTAGTTGTTTAGCGATATTCTTTAATCTTGTCACTCATGTTCGTTTTAAATTTCCTCTGCTTTTGTTGGACAGGTGGATGACCGGGGTAGGTTGGTAATTTGTGTACTACCAAGTCCATACTTAGTCCGGGCATGCCATGATAGGACCAAGCAAACACGTCTTTGAATTCAAGTAGGAGTTGAATCAAGGCGTCTCTAGTCTTTTCATCCGTATGGACGCTTATCATGGTTTCCCGAATCTCCTCTTCATTGCCCAAGTTAACATGTTCCGTTTCGTTTAGGTTTGGCTTAGGCTTATTCTCAAACTGTTCCAATTCTCGATTTATTTCCCTAAAAGATTCTTCTTTGTCATATTCCAATTTTTGATTCATTATTTCGACGGCATATTAAGATCAAAGCATGAAGTCCGCAAGCATGTCATGTTTTTTAAAGACACATTATTAGGACTGAAAAATAAGAAAAGTAAACAAAAATCAGAAAGAATAATAGACGATGAAATTTTGATTTCATTTCATTGAATTTGAACATATGAGGGTTTACATCGGAATTTAAAGGCAAGAACTTAAAAAAAGCTTGAGTTACACCCTGAAATAACTCATAGTGCAGAAAAGATGGCAAAAGCTGAACTACCGGGACTCCCACCTGACGGGGAATGGAGTAGCCTCCCAGTTTTGCAACTTGGCGTCAAGCCCCATATACTGTACTTCGGCAGTGCTGGAGCCTTCTCCTGGTTGTACCATATGGGCCTCATACAACATTTGCCTCATTGCTCCGCATATTTCTTCTATTTCTTCGGCCGTGAAAGCCTTTTCCTCTTCCTCCACGTATTTTGGCTTGACAAATGATGCGGTGATGTGTGGGATCAGCTGAGGCAATACCCAACCATTTTTCTTACATTGGTCGGCCCATTGTTCATCGTCGGGTGTAGCTTGAATCCCTATGCCAAATAACTTCTTATTGGCAGGCAAAGTGATGGGCTCTTTAATGCCTTGCAAGGGCAACCCGAGCCCTTTTCCGAGTGTATACCCATGTTTAATCATGTCGTTGGAGACCATAATTGATACGTTTGATAGGAAGGGTTGAGGGCACGGGGTTCCTTCCTCATGCTGGTCCGCAACCACAATCTCGAAAGCTTGGTAGACTATGTACTCGCTGCCCTCTCTTGCTTCCAGGCATGGAGCTGATGGGTCCCTGTAAATAGATTGCTCGTCTTCCCCATGGACCACTATTTCTTGGTTTTCATATTCGAACTTAACCATCTGGTGGAGAGTATATGTCACTGCCCCTGCTGCATGGATCCAAGGCCTTCCCAGGAGATAATTGTAGGAAGTATCCACATCCATGACCTGGAATGTCACTTCAAAATCTACAGGGCCGATTGTCAAGACCAAATCAATCTCCCCGATCGTGTCTCTCTTGATACCATCGAATGCATGAATGCACACATTGTTGGGCCTGATTCTCTCAGTCCCGATCTCTATTCTTTGTAGGGTCGATAGAGGGAAAATATCAACTCCAGATCCACCGTCCATCATAACCATTTTCACATAGTAACCCTCACATTTAACAGTTAGGTGGAGAGCTTTGTTGTGGGCAGCCCCTTTCGTGGGTAAATCATTCTTACTAAATGAGATCCGGTTGACTTCAAAAAATCGTTCCGCCATTCTTTCCATCTGCTCAACCGTGGTCTCGCCGGAACATGTGCTTCGTTAAGTGTTTTGATCAGGATTTTCTGATGCTCGTTTGAATTCATCAGCAAGAATAGAAGTGAGACCTGAGTGGGGGACTTTCTGAGCTACTCAATTGTGGCGTATTCAGTGGTTTTCATATTTTTGAATAATTCTTCTGCCTCTCCGGCACTGATCGGCCTTTTAGGCGAAAAGCATTTCTGCTTGCTTTTGTTCAGTTCTTCCAGGTTGAGGTATTTCTCTGATGAGTTTATATTGCCTGTTTCCCCGGTAATTTCCTTTCCTTTGTACGTCACCATTGTTTTGTTGTAATTCTAAGGGACAGCAGTAGTATTTTCCATGGGAGTCTGTGACGCGCAGCTGATAACTATGGGCTCATTCAGCGTTGGTGAAATTATTTTGCCCTGCGCCACATACGTCCCCTTTTGCATGTATATTTTTAGGCCGTTCATCATTGCCTTGTTGAATTGTAGCCTCCTGGGAGGGCTCAACATGCTTTGTTCCTTCCTGGGTGCCTTGGGGACATAAAGAACAATATCTTCAGAGGGTTCTCTATTTGTCTAGGTCTCAGCCTTCTCGGGGACTTGGTGGACGGGGTTACTCTTCTTCATCTCTTTGACTGGTTTAGGTGCCGCCTTGGGCTTTCTTTACACATCCACGATGGCGATGATGACCTTTAGAGCTGGATCAAAATCCTGGTCCTCGCAAATCATGCCGATGAAGGGCCCATGATTGTGAGTGGGTAATGGATTGTTCGTCACATTGGGAGCTTCTTCATCCCTTAACACCACTTTCTTTTGTTCTATGAGGCTTTCCACGGCTCTTTTGAGGGTCCAAAACTCCTCCGTGTCATGCCCCCCTGCTCCGGAATGGTAGGCACAACTGGTTCCCGGTTTGTATGATGCTGATGCTAGGTTTTTCCTAGAGGTACGGGTTGTAGAAGCCCCATCTGGACTAATTTTGGGAAGAGGCTTGAATACGGCTCCCCGATAGGGATGAAGTTAGGGTTCCTTGGTGGTTCACGGGGGTAGGTGTTGTATGGGTAGTTTTGGGGAGGGCGTGGATTATATGGAGCTGGGGGAGGATGGTTGTTTCTCGGAGATGGAGCTCTGTTCTGATTGTATTGTTGCTGTAGCCTGGGATGTGGCTGAGCGTTCATTACCGTATAGGGAAAAGGGGGCGTAGCATAAGATGCGTCTTGGTGAGGATAGTAATGTTAGGAAGCTTTGGGAAATGGATGTGGGTATTGTCGAGGCTTCCTGACATCGGAAACCATCATGGCCCCTTCTTCTTTCTTTTTCCTGTTGGCTGCAACCCCGGATCCGCTTTGGATGGCTTGAGAGGTTGCTCTTATGGCAGATTGGCTCAGGATACGACCAATTTTTAGACCATTCTCCACCATTTCTCCAATTTTGATTTCCTCCGCAAATGGTTTGCCCATGGCGGACATCATATTTTTGAATTAATCAGCTTCCTGTGCTTATAGAAAGACACTGACAATTTCAACCTCATCCATCGGAGGTTTGACCCTGGAGGCTTGCTCGCGCCATTTGATGGCGTACTCTCTGAGGGTTTATTTTTGAGATTGGATAGTGAGTTACTATCGTGAGCGATGTCCACATTGTATTGGAATTGCCGGACAAAGTCTCGTGCCAGGTCATCCCATATGTTCCAGGGGGATATATCCTGGTCCATGTACCATTCTGATTCAATTCCCGTCAAGCTTTCTCCAAAATATGCCATGAGAAGCTCCTCTTTCCCACCTGCTCCCCGAAGCTGGTTACAGTACCTTTTCAGATGAGCTATAAGGTCCCCATGTCCGTCATATTTTTTGAACTTGGGGGTTTTAAACCCAAGAGGCAAGTGGACGTGCGGGAACATGCACAAATCTGCATAGGAGACGCTTTTCTGCCCGCTCAGCCCCTGTATATTGTTGAGGCTCTGTTCCATACTCTTCATTTTTCGAGTTATTTCTTCGTGCTCGAGGCTTTTCTTATCTTGTCCCAAACTGACCTCAAACTGAGGTTGTTGGGATATGCATTCGGAGTAATATGAGTGGTATCCAAATGGACGGACGGTGTTTGGAATGTGAATGTTGTCGGCTCGAAACTCGGCCCGGAGATAGTTGGTGGAGCCATGGCGGAGATTGGTGGTGCGGTGAAGATGTTGGAAGACACACCAGAAAACAGAGCCTGGGGGCGAACCTCAGAAGGCCTTCCGGCAAAGTGAGCCGACATAGTTGGATATCCGAATGGCGTGGCTGGGTAGCTTATGGGGATGTTGGATGTCCCGCCTGCTCTGGGAATTATCTCTGGGAAACCCGGGATGGTACTAGGTGGTTCTCTACCATTGGACCATGCGTTCCACATTTCCAGCATGCGACAACATAGAGTCCTGTTTTCTTCAGCTATTGCTAATTCAGATGTTGGGATGGCCGGATTTAGGTCTTCCACGGAAGAGTTGACGATTGGCAAATGACTTTCAGACGTCATTTCTATGCTTCCTTTTGATCTAGTGAAGTAAGGATGGAAAGCCAGGTTACCGCAAAACCAACCACCTAAAAATACCTTTAAAGATCGACTAACAAAATGTTAGGTTAAAACATTTATCACATAGACAATCGCACGCTTGGGGTATGCAATGCACCTAGGCAATTAAATGCTTTTCTATATGTTTTTTGCAACAGTTGTGTACTTCATCCCGACTTTATTTCTGGGTTTTGAACTTTTCTTTCCTTTGTTATTATTTCCGCTCTTTATTCCTCACTCGATTTCTTTTCTTGTGGTTATGATCGAATCTTATGTGGATTGCCTACGTATCACGGCGTCGCGTGAATCAGATCATCACGTAGTTCATGCTAGCAAAACCAAAGGACAAAAATACATATTTCTTCTAAAAGTTTAAAAAAATAAATAAAATAAAACACTTCTGATTACAGAAAACTTGTAGCCCACTTTTGGAATTTCAAAATGTTCAAAGCAGACTCGACAAATCTTTTCTGAAAGTATAAAAACTACCGTGGACTCATACATGACTACAGACTGAAAAACATCAAAAATACATCAGTGCTTCTGTTGCTCCAGGGGCCGGTGGGGCATCATTTGGCCTTGCCACGGGCCTACGTGCTATGTCTTGCCGGAGGCGGTAAAGGTCGTCCATTATTTCGTGGACGAAGATCATAACCGCTGAGAAGAAAGTGGTCCGAGTCATATCTTCGCATTCCTGGCATCTGGCGATGATGTAGTCAACTATCTCTTGGACCCTCCGCCTGATGATACCCTTTTCTTGAAGTAGATGCCCGATTTGCTGGGATCTTGCCTCTAAAGTCTGGATGTCTTTGTGACTCTGCTCTTGCCATTGTTGCAACTCTTTTTCTAACTGATCCGTCATGGCATATCACTGTTCCCTCTCAGTCTTAAATCCTTTTGCCTGTTTGGCCATTTCATTCTCGAGAACGGCCAATTTTTCCTTCAAGCCTATGACTTCCTGGTCATATTTTCTTTTTAGTCTCTGGACAAAATCTGTTCTTTCTTCTGCACTTCTTGTTAATCTTGCCCGAACTCCAGCCAGTTCTTCTTCAGCTTTATCTAGATCATTCCCATATCTGCACACTTTATGCCTCAGGCTGTTGATAAGCCTTTCATCAGTTCTGCTTCTCTCCGGGTTCTCAGCAGCTATTTTTAATTCCTGTATTTGGGCCCGGAGAACTTCATTTTCTTGGGCTAATCTATTTTTCTCTCCTTCAATTGTGGCAGTATGTAGAACGTTTTCAAATTTGATTTCCCTGACCTGGGCTTCCAACTAGCTTATTGTGGCTCGGTAGCTGTTTTCTTTTTCTAACCAGGCCCAATGCTCTTGTGTTTTCTCGGTGAATTGTTGCACGTGGGACCTCTTTGCGGGTCGCTCTTGCTCTTGATGCTCCCTGCCTCTTATGCCATACCAAAAGGTGTAGGGGGGCTCCACTTCCCCTTTAGATAAATTTCTCACCCGAGTTTGAGGTTCTAAAAACCTGCACTCGTTCCAGATTTGACGGACCCTGCTCTCAGGAAATGCAGCTCGTGGGCATAGCTCAATGGCTAATCCTCGTCATGGGGAACACCCAATTGTCTCCCCAGCTGGCGTAAGACCCGGTGTGGGGCATACAGATGAATTCTTCGCAGGCCCATTAACAGGAGATAGCAAACCTCAGCAGACATGTTGATAACCTCGCTGACAGGGAGCCACCCGAACGTCCACTCGATTTGGTTGGCAGTCAGTGAACTTAAGTATGAGTGCCAGGCTTCCGTTCCCTCGGGAAATTTGTGGCCCTTTACCCAAGTACCATGTTCCTAGATGCAATTCAAACCGGTTAAACCGTAGTTCATGTAGCCTGGGCGGTGACAGAGGTGCTCGATCAGCCAGATTTGCATAAGCAGGTTGCACCCCTCAAAGAACTTTGCCCCAGATTGGCAAACTGTCAGAGCATGGTAAATCTCAGCTAGGACCATCGGTATAAGTGTGCCATTGTATTTTTTCATCACGAAATCTTCCTTTCCCACAAGCCCGATATCTATGTATCCGTCACTTCTTGGGCAAATCAAGGTGCCCAAGAATGATACCACAAAAGCTAGCCCCCGTCGGGTTTCCCATTTAGCCTGATCTTTGTGAGTTAGACCAGTGTTGTCAGCCTCATAACCCTGGGGATGTCCATAACGTCTGTAAAGAAAATAAAAAGTGCAGAAACCTTCAGACAGGTGTGGGTCTTGGACGTCCCGGCTATTGTTCAACAGATCCAAAACCTTATGTGGAGTCACTGCCCTGGGTGCCACTGGGTACCGACTTCTAATATTATCATTGAGACCAGCATACCCCGCTATTTCCTCTAGCGTGGGTGTCAATTCAAAGTCTGAAAAGTGGAACACGTTCTGGGCGGGATCCCAAAACGGCACTAGAGCCTCAATTTCTTATTTACATATTTTAGCCTATTGTGCATTTAACCTTTTTAAACTTTAACCGCTTTTAATGTTTATGGATTTATCTTGAATAAGTCACGATGTCATGCACTTATTTGTTTTTGGACAAATTATAACTACGCCACATGAAATGCACCCATAATTACAATATGTGATTTTTATTAGTTGTTTGGAGTTGAGGGTCGGGGCATGAGTTGCCACTCCCGAGTGTAGGTTATGGTAACTCTAGGTAATATTCGATTTTATCAAATTCAAACTAAAAGTTAGTTTCAACATAAAGGATATGTAAGAGATTGTTTGAACCTAAATTCACTTAGTCTAAAGGATAAGATGCTAGGACTATGGCCATTTTTAGCCCAAGTTATTTAACCCTTCCGGCAAATCCAAGTTTTAGGCTATTTTTGTAAGAAGAGGAAAGCTATGTTACGCAACTAAGCATGATAACAAGGATGGGTCTAAAACTACTGATTTACAAATCACTCATTCAAAAACAAATCAAATAAAGCACATAGAACACTGACTGAGATAGTTTTATCAACTTCAAATGACCTAAATCATACTTTTTGATATGCACATTGAGTTCTACATATTGTTGTAAATTCTGGACTCTGAGGAACACGAGATGAATCTGATGAGAAAATACTTTGAACGATAAATTCATATTTATATATATACTTCAAAATTCCTTTGATCTAAAAGTAGTCATTTTCAGAATTTCAATAAGTATTTACAGGGTTATTTGGGCAGGTTAATTTGAACGCGAATTGTAAGAAAAGATTTAGAAAGGATGATTTTTACTTTTTCAATCAAATTTGAATAATCAAATGATTAACGTATGAAAACTTTGTATTTAAATTTGAGAATAAACAACCTTGAGGCTAAGGGGGCTTTTCGCTTTTTTTCAAGCCCAATGGATTGTGCTCAAGCTTTTTCAAGCCCTGATGGGCTATTATCAATGACTTGGCCCATTTAAACTGTCCAGAATAGCCATGTTTGAGTCCATTGTACTCAAAACAGATCTGGAGATAATTACACACATTTTCTTTTTGAAATTAATAGGAACACATACATACTGAAAGAAAGGATTGCTAATATGAATAAATGTAATGTCCAGTCTTATATTACAACAGTTCTGAAAATAAGTTACAGATGAATTACAACTTGACTACTACTATCAAGACATATTTTCCAGAAGAAAGAAAAACTAAAATGAAGATTTTGACTAATTTGTCTAACTTGGATTCCCTTAAGGCCCTACATTTCATCCCTCCTTTGTAATTTGTAGAACACCCTGGCTAATTAGGTGTTATGCACACATCAGAACCTAACTGACCGCGAGAAGGTAAATTCTAATCCTGATAATGCTTATGTTTAACTGTTCTAAAGGGCAGAATCATCCATGTATTTTCTTGGTGTGAATATGACCATAAAGGGATCAAACTCAACTCCAAGAATGTCATTTTCCATACCTTGGACCTTCAGTCCATACTTATTCCTTGATTTTTGATTACTTAGGCATGTTGAGAGAGTGAACCTAACCATTTGGGATTCAGATTCCCTACTCTAGAGCATTTGTTGATTACCTCATTTCTGTACCCTTGAATGGTGATAAACTACTCTCTAAGCATCTAAAATATGGGGTGAATTTGACCATTATAAAGGGTCAGATTCACTACCCCTTTAGTGCTAGCTAATGACTCTATTATGACTTCAGGGATATAGAATCAATCACAGAAGCCTCTAACAGATAATTCTGCTGTTGTAATCACACATAGATGGACAACCAGATTTTAATAAGTAATTATAGATTCAGTAGGAAGAAAGGCAACATTTTTTATGTATTTTTTCTTAGATTGAATTTGACTATGAAGGAGAGTCTGATTCAAACCCATAGATAGAAACTTACTTGACATTTCTAACAACCATACCAATACTTCAAACATCATTCCTTTGAACAATTTGACTATTCTTGGCTTTTTAGAGAATGAATCAGACCATATAAGAGTTCAAATTCTTTACTCTACAACCATTTTGACTACATGTTGTATACCCTTTAAAGCGTGAATTTCAGTCATCTACACTACTGTTTTGTGTACTATTATGGGGTGAATTTGACCATTGGAAGGTCAGATTCATCTACCCTAGTGCAATTTATCTTTCTAACATGCTAAACACATATGAAATTACCACCTAGCTATCAAACATTAAGCTTATTAAAAGAAATTTAGCATACTACCAAGCAGATTCCAAGAGGTGCATGCATACACTTAGATAATGATAATCTTACTTCAGTTTCTACATTAAGAAAGGGGAAGAAGAAGATTCACATATTCTTGAAGAAAATACAACATGAACCAACAAGTTTAAAACAAAGTCTGAATTCAATAATTTTGTATAAAGTTCTCTGTTACATGCCTTTAAAGAGAAAGAAAATCCAGCAAGAGACTTCACCAAATAAAGGTCAAGTATGAACATCAAACAGTAAAAGCAAAAGAAATCAGCAACATCAACAACAACAGAAGACCAGAAAGAACCAGTAATCAGCAATAACCAAACCCAGAAATCTTGAGTAGAAATACTTAGGACTCCTAGCAATCAGAATCCAAAACAGAAAACACCCCCAAAGGAAACTGAGAATCAAATCCTCTAAAAGAAATCATATTTTTGATAATGACTTTTCCTTTACTTTTTTTTTGAATGAGAAGTATTCTGTATTTCAACAGCTCCAAAGAGTGTCCAAATTTTTTTTTTCATCTCTAGAAAGGGTGTCTATTTATAGGATATTTGGGAATGGGATCTTATTTGGAATATTCCTTATCCAAAAGCTGAAAAACAACACTCAATAGTACATAGGGCAGCTGTCAACCCTATCTTTGGGACCGCTGCCCCTATTCTAGAACTTTCCTTTTTTAGAAAATACTCTTTTAACCTTAAGAGCTTGATTTCCTAAACTGAGTTACCTAATGTACCCCTTAGAGTCCCCGAATTTACCCTTAGGTAACCATGGTAACTTACTTAAGTTATTATTAACTCTAGTTAATTATCCTTAATCAGGTTTCTTAGTTAAAATAGGACTGATATGTATTATTAACTATATCTTAGTGTAATTAAGACTAATCAACTTGATTATTTTACTTAGGTTAGTTAGTTTAGGTCCTTAGAGTTAGTTTCCAATTATACTATTAGTTATCTTTGGTTTAATTTCATCATTAGGTGCTAATTCTAGTTTAATAGCTTGTGGATTAATTTAGTACCTTAGACTTAGGTTAATTGGTTTACCTCAGTTAACTAAACCTAATTGTCTTTGACTAAAATTAGAGACTTAATTAACTGTTAAACCTAAGTATTTTTCCAGAAATTTGGTCACCTAGACTAATTCACGACCATTCACTGGTTCAAAATCGAGTACTAGCCTAATTTAAAAAACTCAAGTAAACCACTAATAGCATGAACAAAACAATCAACTAATCTAATCAAACGAGGCAGGGGATCATAGAAACAATGCACATAATGGTAAATCAAACTACGCCGATAAACATATTGTCAAGAAACCCTATTACTAATTAACGGGAAGAGTTAACCAAAATAGGCTTGTCACAGAGTTTAACTCATCAAGGAAACAAACATGAACAATGAAAGAGCAATGAAAGAGAAAACAAATTCTAACCTAACAGTAACAAGAACAATAATTATCAAAGATAAAATATTCATGGTATTGCCTTAAACAAGAAACAGACAGGGACTGAACAATAAGGAAAAAAAAAAGAAAAGGCTAAGCTAAACAAAAAACAAAGAACAACAGTGATCGAACAATCCATATTTACATGATTCTTCGTAGTAATATGATAGAAACAGATAAAAAGAAAAGGGAATACCCGTTTAAAGGGGATTTGGCCGGAAAAATTAAAGTCGTTGGACCTTGCCGGATTCCAGCGGTGTTTGAAAAATAGCTCAAACCCACATGAATCAATAGCTCTCATCAAGAGCTATTGACTCATGTAGGTATGAGCCATTAAATGTTCTCGAATCGGCCGGATGTGGAGTTTTAGGGTTTCAAATTTTTAGATCTGAAATTTGAGGAATTTGAGCGGTTTTTTGATGAAATCAATGGTAGGGGGTGATTTAGGATGAAGATAAGGTTGTAGGGTCAAAGTTTGGGGTTTTTTGGAGGTCGTCCGCCACCGGTAGGCAATTTTCGATGGGCGGAGCAAGGTGGGAATCCTAGGCGGCTAGGGTTTGGTCATACAGAAGAGAGAGAGAGAGAGACGGTGGGGATGGGGTAGGGTGTTAGGCTTTGAGTTATAAGGGGTAGGGGGGGTTTAGGAACATATATATATATATATAGGTTTAGGGGTATGGAGTTCAGAACCGTTGGATCGAAATGATCCAACGACTGTGAGTTTGATGGGGTAAAACGGGGTCGTTTGGTTGTTACGGGGGGACAGGCCGGGTAAGGGGTTTGGGCTGGGTGCGTTCGAGTGTTTGGAGAAAGGGTTTGGGCCTGGGTAATTTAGGCCCAGGTCCGATTTTAATCCCCTTTTAAACTAATCTAAACTAATTAATTAATTTGAATTAAATCAAAGCTCAACAAAATGTAGTAATTAATTCTAACTTAGTCTTTGTATAATTATATATTGATTAAGAGTAATACCATTTAATTTAACACTCATGTCATTTAAAGAGTAAATTTCACAATTTAAAAAAAAATGAATAAATTAATCATTACATCTACATTGTGTCAAATAATCAACATTTTTGTATTTAATTCAATCAATTACAAATAATATATTAATTAGCTCTAACTCTAGTTTAAATTTTAATCGATGAGTAAGTTAAAGGTGAAATTTCTAGTTAACATTTGTAATTATTTGAAGAATAATTTTCCGTAATTTTCCAATAAAAATGATTGAAGTTATGCACCGAATCATGCAACTTTAAATCATTTATGAATTTTAAAGGACAAATTATGATTTATGCAATGCAAATAATTCGCACATAGACTTTTGAAATTCAACAAAGGTTTATAACACTAATTAATTTATTGAATTTTGTAGGAATATATAGTAGGTTAAAAATTACCTGCTCACAGATGGGATCGGGCCGTACGCCAAGGCAAGGGGATCGGGCCGTACGCCACGGCGAGACTTATGATTTCAGGATGGTATCGGGCCATACGCCTCGACAAGGATTACAGGATGGGATCGGGCCGTACGCCACGGCGGATATCAACCATAGTGAATTTTGTCTTGTTATTTGATGTCTAATATCGATGTACATGGTTAATTGTCTTTCATGCCTATTGTTTTCCTTACATCTTGCTTACTTTATTACTGTCGGACCTTAGTGAGTATCAAGCCGACTTCTCGTCACTACTTCTTCGAGATTAGGCGGGATACTCACTGGGTACGTACTTATGTATGTACTCATGCTACACTTTCTTTTCTTCTGTACTTGACTTTACAGGTCTGGAGGTTGGTACGTCTGATCATCAGTCCGGTGCTAGATACTGATCGGGGTTGGTTATACTTCTCGGTGAGCTGCTCTTCCTGGCGATTTCCTTGGCAGCACCTTGGAGTTTACTTTTGTTATTTTCCCGTCTATTTCATTCAGACTATGGGATTGTGTATATTTATGTATTCTGGTGTATTATGATAGTTGCCCGCGACACTCGTGACAATAGTTCCTGGCACACACGCTCGTTCATTTTGGGTCGTTGGGCTGCATTTTCATACATATGTTTATCTTTTGACTCACGTATCAGATGTTTTATTTTCATTTCACCGGCTAATATCCTGTAAATAAATGCTTAAAACTGGTAAAAGTTGGATTTATTAGTCATATGGGAAGGGTAACACTTAGTAGAATTTATGTTGGCTTGCCTAACCCCATTGTTGGGCGCCATCGCGACCCGTGTGGGAAATTGGGTCGTGGCATAGAACTTGGACAATGACATCAAATATTGCAGAGTCGTTAAATGCTGTAACAAAAGATGCAATAGAGCTGCCAATATTTGACCTTTTAGAGTATATGAGAACACTACTAGAACATTGGACCAACGAGAAGTTATTGAAGGCAAATGGTACTTTCACATTCCTTGGGTCCGAATTCAACAAAGAATTGGAGAACAACAGAATATTATCTCAGAAGCTTAGGGTAAGATCTGTTTATTTGGTGGAGAAAAGAGAAATAATTTAATATGTAGTGTTTCAAGATTGTAGATAAATTGAAGACAAATTGTCGATAATTTGTAGGTTGTAGATAAGTTGTAGAATTTTTGTAGATAAGTTGTAGATTATCTATTTGTATGATTGAAATAATAGTTTTTCTGTTTGTTCTGTAATTGTAGGTGAGGGCTTCAACAGATCATATACACACTGTGTTAGATGGTGTGAAGAGGTACATTGCGTTTCTCGAAAGCAAGAAATGTAGCTGTGGCCAATTCCAACTTGAAGAACTTCCATGTGCGCATGCTTTGGCAGCATTAAGGCACACGAATGAAACTTATGAAAACTATTGCTCTCCGTATTACACAAAAGAGAGGCTACTGCGTACGTATGAAATACCAGTAAATCCTCTTCCTGATGAAAGCAAATGGATTGTGCCACAACATATTACGGATGAAGTAGTAAATCCACCGACGGAAGATAAAAGGCAGTCAGGAAGACCTCAAAAGGAAAGATACAAAACATATGATGAAATAAAGTCAAAGAAGTACAAGGTGTCATGTGGAAACTGTGGAGGTGAAGGGCATAACAAAAGATCTTGCAAGAATGCGCTCAAAGAGAAATAAATATCATGTAGTTAGAATAGTTTATCAAAATAACTGTTAGTGTGTTCAAGTTAGCAGATTTTTGTGTATAATCGTTTAAATTTTTAAAGATCATATGTAGTTAGTTTCAATTTGATTATGTGTTATTAATATATTTTTATGTATTGTGTCAAGCATCTAAATTTGTTTTTCATATAGTGTAGTTAAATTTTAATATTTATTATCTACAATACAATTGCTAAAAAAAATTAACTGTAATATACAGTGTTTCCATATTGTAGATAAAATGTAGATATAAATGTAGGTAAATTGTAGTTTTGTAGATAAGTTGTAGATAATCTATTTCTATGATTGGAGTATTTAATTCTTCTGTTTGTTGTGTAATTTAACTTTAACTGACAATTATATACATAAAATACCTACAATCTCTAGGGTATTTCATAAAAATTATGAACATATACAACTACAAAAATATATACAATAACGGCATTGAGTGTTTCCACAATGTAGATCTTGTGTAGTTGGTTTGTAGTCAAATTGTATTATAACATCATAATAACTATATTTAATATAATGAATATACAATACTGTAAAGATTGAAGAAATGATGATAAAACAACCAATTTATATTCAAGTGAACTACTAAAACTGAATAGAAAATAACAAAAAAAAAATATCTGCTGTAATAAAAAAATAAAATATTTGTTCAGAAAGTTGTGTATTCTCCTTCAACTACCAACTAGCATCAACTAAACTAGGAACACATGACACTATTTCTTCTTTCTCTGGACTCTAATCTTCTCATTCAATGCAGGAGCACCCTTCCTCCTTGCTAGCCTGCCTGTAACCTCGCTTTCACTGATTGACCCATCTTCTTGCTTCTTTGTAGCTTAGTCCCATAGGAGATCTCCATAGCGCCTACGGTGTTGGTCAATATCAGAAAGGTCTTCTGCGGGTATTGACAAATCTCCAAGACTAACATATTCGGCAAAGGCAGCCACAAATACACCACAATTGCTGCATAAGACAAAAAAATTAAACTATTTAACAAATGATTATAAAAAAATAATATTTAAACGTTTAGAAAGAGAGAATAGGTTTTTTACAGTGATCCTTCTTTTTGCTGTGGAATCTCTGTAACCATCCACTGAATGTTAAGAGGGTCTGTAACTGGTTTCTCAATGTATGCAGTTGTATTCTTAAAGTTAATGTCTTTACGCTTCCCATAGAAACCAGTGCAAGACAAATACAGAGGGATGATGACTGAAAACTTATCAACATAGGATTCAACAGTATTATGATGGTGTGAAGACACCATGGACTCATATGCATAAAGCTGCCTATCCGCAATGTCGAAAACGACCAGCAACCAATGGAAATTCTCTACAATGTTCACGGGCATGATGACATGGTCAACTTCATCCCAGGCAACATTAGCAAGAAGTCTATACCCCAAAATATATTCTGCAACATCATCATGGGGTTTAACAACTGAATATTTTTTTCTAGTGGAGAATTTATGAACTTCTCATAGATTTGTTTAATCTTTGTCTTGAATAAACAATCAGTTGTTGTAAACCTAGTTTTGTTGCTGCTGCCATATTTGCCTCTTTTTCTCAGATAATACATTATAACATCAATGTGCTGCACAACAAAATAAAATCTACTATAAGCTAAATTGAAATTACAATTACCAACAAAACAACTACAAATAATTATACAATGATATCTAAATACAAGTCTACAAGTTAAACTACAAATTCAGATTTCAAAAAATCTAACGATTAGCTGCAGTACACTGCAACACATGGAACACAACAACTACAATTAGATCTCTATCATATATACATTTATACTACAAATTAATCTTGTAATGTTCAGCCTATTCTACAAATTCACTACAATATAACTACAAAATGAAATACACCTATATCTATTCTATCCTGCATACTAAATATAGAATTTATAGATACAAATCATCAACAAATTGGATACATAAGGTACAAACTAAAATACGGTCACACTACATATAAGAAAGACAACATTTATAAGTTTCTCTACATTATATCTACAATTCAGAATACACGTCATGGTAAAAATATATTTCATATCTACAACATAACAACATTTAGGATACAAATACAGAAGACACATTATATATTATGAATAGATTCTTTGATACTTGCAGAGTCATTGAGGACTTGTCCGGGGTGAGCAAGGAAATAAAACTAGTCCTTCTTATCAACCTTTTCGACTCCAAGGTCTAACCAAGGCTTGATTTGGTTATCCTTTATGGAAAACGGATCCTTCCTCCTGTAACAACAATTAAATGTCCAAAAAAAAAACATAGAATGACTTACAGATGTAAAAATAAATGCTGAAATGAAAGTGTCAAATTAGGCAATTCATACCTCTTAGATCCTTTAGCATTACAGTGGTATAACCACTTGTTGAATTTATCTAAAACATCAGGATCTACATCTTCACCTATAACAGTAGTGAAGGGGTGCTTCAGGAAGAAAAATTTAGGTCCAAGAGAGCTGCTGCCTCCCAAACTGTATAGAGGTATGAAAGGTGATCGTGCATGCTTCCCAGGCTGCCTGGTTCTCCCCGGATGCATAGGTGTTGCTTCATCTGGTATGGGATCACCATAATTAACCAATTGTGTTAAGTTGTCAGGCAACTCAAATTCATCCAATGTGACCCCCTTCTTCTCAATGCTTGATCCTTCAGGATCACCTACATCCACATGCTGTGCATCTGCACCTTCATTTTCCTGTTGCTCAGTGGCACATTCTGTCTGAGCTGCTACAGTCACTCCGTGAATCAGGGACTGTGCATTGATATCTTCAATCTCTGTAACATAATACATAAGTTACTTAACAGGAATATAAATGTGAATAAACTACAATAATACATCTCTGAATGATAGTATGATATTATACCTGCTTTGTCTTCATCAGCTGCACCTTGAAATTCTGTAAGCAAGTCAGCATGTGCTGGAACATGTTCTGGACAAACTGCAGCTTCAATATGTTGTGTTTATAATTAAAAATGGTAAATTATACTAGATAATGTTGTCTTGAATTTGTAGATATATGTAGGAAGTTGTAGAAAAATGTGGATAATGTGGATATGCCCATTTTCAGTTTTATACTAAATGTAGATAGATGTAGGTATTTCGTAGATACACGTGTTGCTGGTGCTTGCATGCACTTGTTCACCAATATTGAACTGAAATTGCTGGTTGTTCACTCCTTTTTGTTGGTCATTGATTTTGGTTGATGTCACGACCCATTTCCGGAGTCATGATGGTGCATGTCGTGGAATCAGGCAAGCCACCCATTTTATCCAACTAAATGCAAATTCCCATAAGATGCCCCTTTTTAAAAAATTCTGAAATCAATGACAATAATAGTAAATCCAGTATTTTTGGATAAAACTAGTTTATGAAATTAAAAGACCAAAGCCTACTAACCCCGGATCCAGTGTCACACAGTCATGAGCTGCTAATACTAAATACAATCAAACGAAATGACTAACATAGTCTGAAAATAAATACGACAGGTAGAAAGGAAAGAGAAGACGAGATCATGGTCGCCAACTGCTACCTCATCAACTCTGATGAAACTAATGCGCTACCTGGCCCGAGCTGAACTCCTCTGTACCTGGATCTGCACACAAGGTTCAGGGGGTAACGTGAGTACACAACCTCAGTAGTAAGGAAACCAAACTACGGGCTGAGAGGTAGTGACGGGCTAAATCTCCGACAATTCAAACAACAGTATATAAATTTGGACAAGACAGTAATATATCAGGAAATAAATACGATGGATCAAGATATGCCTGTAAACTTGTATACTAGCATGAATGCATATAGAGTCATGAATGATGTGTACTCATTAATCCTGCTCTCATAAGGTGGTCCACTCAGTACTAGAATACGGCCTTCAGGCCAGGGGAAGTCAATCCCGGAGATTACATGAACACAAGTGACACAGTCACTAAGTACTGAGGAAAACGGCTGATCCAGCCCCCACAGAGAAATCCATCTCCGGAACATAACAACCACGGAGAAATCCATCTCCGGAACATAACAACCACGGAGAAATCCATCTCCAAAATATCTGTGCACTCACTGGGGGTGTAAAGAATCTGGAGGGGGTCCTTTAAGCCCAAGCGCTATATCAAGCCAACTAAGGCATGATTTCAGGATCGCTGCGGTGTGCAGTCCGACCTCATAACTTTCTCAAACTAGGCTCTAAGTCTCACTCGGTCAGTACCTTCCAGTCTCACTTAGAATGCTCTAACATATGCAATGCAGCCCAAGCCAATGATAATATAAATAAACTAGCAACTCGCGAGACTGAGGCATGAAACATATACTATAACAGGACTGAGTACATGAAAGCAATAATAACAGATAGACACAACAACAATCGACCATTTCGGTCTAAACACATCGACGTGAAGCCTTAACATTTATACTTAGCATGATTTCTATTTCGTTTCAGGTAATTACCACCTTCACAGTACAATATCAATCTGGGATAACCAATAGGCAGTGCCATGGGATGAACCAGACTACCAATATTCGGTAAACGCCCGCATGCCCGTCACTATGCAAGTGCGTCACCTTAATTAACAACAAATATCAAATAGTTTGGGGTTTCGAACCCTCTGTTCCAAGTTTGGAAGCATTACTTACCTCAAAACCGACTAACGCACTACTTCATAGTGCCCTTGCCTCTAAATTCGGCCTCCGAGTGCTCCAAATCTGCCAAGTTCAGATTTTTATCATCAATTTATGCTTAAGGGATAAATTCCAATCGAAAAATATCAAATTTAGCTCAAAACCCGAATTTGGTCAAAACCCGACCCCCAGGCTCACGTTCCTAAATTCAGAAATTCTTATACCAACTGTTCTTCGTCATCTCACGAGTCTGTACATATAAAGAACACCAAAATCGGAGTCCATTTGACCCCTCAAATCGACCCCTAAAGGTCTCTTATTCTCAAGCCCCAAAACCCCATTTTTCTACTGTTTTACCACGAATTTACACTGGTATGTTCTATAATCACCCATGATCGAGTTTTAATAATCAAAATACTTACCTCTATGTAGAACAAGGATTTCCCTCTTCAAAATTCGTCCCCAAAGCTTTTTCCCGTACAAGAATGGTGTAAAATAAGAGTTACGTCGCGAAAGGGTTTAATTAATTATGCCCAGTGATTCCTTCACTGCGATCGCAGACTCCCTGTCGTGATCGCGTAGCACCGCTCTCCAACCCCACGCGGTCACCGCTCTCCTCACGCGATCGCGAAGACCAATTGACCTTGTCCCCACGCGCCTACCTTATCCCTACGCGATCACAACACTCCTCACACGATCGCACTGCTCAACCTCTGCGATCGCAAACACATCTATGCGATCACAGAGAGTAAAATTCTACCCCTCACGATTTGCACTACGCGATCGCGTACAAGGACACCAGCAACAAAACACCAGATTTTTTTCCAGTAGATTCCTAAGGCCAAAAATGCCCGTTAACCACCCGATATCAATCTCGAGCCCCTCGGGTCCCCAACCAAAGTTACCAACACATCCCATAACATCATTCAAACTTAGTTTCACTCTCGCAACACCAAGATTAACATCAAAACACCAAATTTATATTGGATTCAAGCCTAAGAACTTTGAAACTCCTAAAATTCGCCAACTACGCCGAAACCAATCAAAACACCTCCGATTTACCTAAAATTTTGCAGACATATCCAAAATGACATTACGAACCTGATCCAACTTCTGGAATTCCATTCCGACCCCAATAGCCTATTTTTTACTGCCGACCGGAAATCACCAAAAACTAACTTTCGCCAATTCAAGCCTAATTCTACACCGGACATCACAAAAATATCCCGAACACATCCCTAAGTCCCAAATCACCTAACAAAGCTATCCGAGCCATAAAATTCGCATTCCGAGGTCATTTACCAATATGTCAACTCTCAGTTGACTTTTTCCATTATAAGGATATCTTTAAAGACTAAGTTACTAAATTCTCATTTAACCATTCCGATTTCAAGCCTATCGACTCTAACACCTCAATAATAGAATAACTAATCCATGACAAGTCAATGACAGCAATAAAAATGAAAGTTCTACGTAACGACAGACCGGGTCATTACATTCTCCCACACTTAAACCTACGTTCGTCCTCGAACGTGCCTAGAGCTGTTCCAATACCACCAAAAATTGTTGTGTATCCTTCCATGCACATATTTGGACGTGATTCCCGGTCACCTTACCCCATCTACGTCTGATAATACAACATAACTGAAATTTCATTATCCAATCGTGATCCATAGACCCTAAAAACCAAGTTTCCACTTCTGAAATAATTTACAAGTTCAAATTTCCACAACTATAAACTGAATAAGTTTGAGCACACTGTAGCAAGCCATATCCGTAACCCAAGATGAAATACCATGATCCACTGTATGACTCAAGCACTCGTGGCGATAACTCCTAATCACAACAGTTGCTTATAACAACCCAATACCGGTAAATAACCTCTTATCAAGAAATGCCTCGCTCTTACACTTTCATATACTGCCGATGATGACAGAAATACGTATAAACTAGTAACCATTCGCCCGATCAGTATCAATACCATCCAGAGCCATAATTTGTGCAACTTGTGCACTCAATAGCCACATACCAAGAGTTCGATTCATTAAATAAAGAAGACTCGCACGAGAGGGCTATCCTGCCACTAACACTTACCATTACCACNCAGTGCATTGCCATAATCACGGGAAATCGGACGATACCGTGCCACCCGAATCAGGGAGAACATAACCAACACGTCTCAATCCTGCAACACCCAATTACTTACCTTACTCAAATCTCGTTATATAGCCCCGACTGAAACCACACTATTTGTGCATATAACCACCAAATCTCGAATCCTCGTAACATAGGAGAGTAACTCATAGATCACGAATAAGCTCAACAACAATCGAATGGAACATCTCTCAATAATAGCAGTTCAGAGTAAACAAATCTGACCAGGTGCATAACACACATCCATGATGGACCTACCAATGAACCCCAAATCAACTATGGTCACCCACAACAGATAATTAACCCTTTGAAGGTTCACAATGACTGAATTATAGCGCATACCACCCTCTGACCAACCTTAGATATTTTCTCACAGTCCACAACCACAAAGCCACCTAATCACGGAAACTCTCATTCTCCCAATCCATAAAGCACACGAATCACCATATCTGATCCCAGCTACACTGCCCGAACATCTAACACACATCTGATACCCGATCATTCCATGAGGGATACTCCTATAATTCTTCTGTGCTACCAAGCCAACTTGAATATCGACAGTCGATCCACTAAGAGAGTACCACAATACTAATGAAGTATCCTTAATTCAAACACATTGCCATTTTTCTAAAGTTTATACCCTTATCAAGACACGCCATTTAGTAATATCATTTACCTAGTCATCCGAAACTACCGTGATGTCTAAGAATTTATGACCTTCCTTTCAGAACTGAACTATGACCTTATCCATGTCAATCTCAACCCTACACAACATACCACATATACCATGCCATCCTATGATAAATATGAGAACTTCATAATCCCTTCCAAGCCACAATCAAATATATACTCAACTAGTCAAGAACTTTCCATTTGATCCCATCTAGGAGAAAATCACTATACATCCCATGCTCCTCATGCCAGCAGAAATTATACATCTCTAACCATGGTAGAAATTATGAAGAACTCTACGAATATCCTTTTGCACAAAACTGAACCATCAGAACTGACTCCTTCTAACTCAACCAAGTTATACAAGCAATCAAAACCTAAGAGTATTTCCACGAAACACCTGTGGAAACCTACCGCTTCATAAGCACTCAAAAACCGATCATATCCATTACCATGCCAATCCGGCCTACTACCAAGCTATCCCATCTATCCGAGTTTCCTATTTGATTTATCTTTAACTTGATACTCTTTCTTGATATAACACCACAATTCCTCAACCCAGACTCACCATACGAGACCCAAGCATAAAACCACACTGTCTAAGGCTTATAAGCTGCTGAGTACTCTCTTAAATGTTTCCAAAAGCACCACGTTCAAAATACCTACCCCGAAGGGACTTCCTGCGAATCTAGAACCAGTACCTTCCTAATACTGATATATAGAATCCCAGAGTTAATGTAGAAAGAACCACAAGTCTTGACATCTTCCAAATGAAAACTCAGTTCCTAACCACATATACAACTTTAAAATACCCAATTGTTACATGTAGAATCTTGAATACATTAGAACCATTCTCGAGAGTCATTCACTCTATTCAAACTGCAATTAGTTTGATCAAATGAACCGAACAACCCGTGCCTCATTGGCACTCCGACACCGCAGAATGTAACCTCATCCCAATACAACCAAGCAATTTCCTGCTCTATGCACCGATCATTCTTGCCAACAAAAAATCAAGACATCCTGTGATTCTCACACACCTATGAAGCATAATATAACCTTCATCAAAATTTTCCTCTACCCGAGCCATCCTTGGTCTCAATTTCCGCAAGCCATAACTGATTCAACCACACGCCTCAAACTGGAACCAACATAGCACCTAACCGTGCAATCAACTACTCACAGCAGACTCCCCCACTTGACTCGAAGCCATAGATCAAAATAAACTCAATAACCCATAACACTTATACTCTATTGATTCCATAATAACATAGTGAGATTAAACTAAAATCCTTTTTTTAAGCTTGTGAAAACACATATCATTCAGTACTTTAACTCTTCGGCAAATCTCGCACTCATTCTCGCAACAGCTAATCCCCCTATCTTAAGAGACCCAAAATTCAAATTTCAACACTTCATTTCACTTGCACATGAGATCTTCTAACAGTCACATAAGGGTCACACAACCCCATAACTCTTCGTAGGAGATAACCCACCTGCTTTGCCTTCAATTAACATTTCTGTATACCTCCCACCATCATAAACTGTACGCAGTCACTTAGTATTCCTTAGTATGAACTCGTACCACAACATAAAATTTACTTCACTCTCAACTGGAAAACATGAAAAGATCCTTCACACACCCATAACTCAGGGCTATACCTCAAATCACGATGGAATTCAAGCACCTAATAGTTCTTCTATCATCCAGCAGACCCCTCTTGCCACTTCCGAATTATATGGATACTTCTCGCAGTACTAACATACTCATCACATAGTCATCCAACCGTCACTCCCACTAATAGGGCACTACCAAACATATAAGTTCAAAAACACTGGCTCATACAACCAGCACCTCGGTGTTCAGGCCATAGGCAAAGATCCGACCTCAAGTCCTCCAGAATGGCCCCACATAATCTCACAGAGATCACATCTCGCCCCTCGATCAGGGAACCGCAAGCCATCAAGGCACATCTGATACTGAGCGCTCAAGCGCGCATACGAACGCGTGGAAGGAATTCAAGAGTTACATTTAAAGCTGAATCAAGGACGCATGAAAAGAATTCAAGAATGTGAAGTTTTTCCTAAAGGATCTGCAGCCTCTCGAAGATTAGCACAGATGTCTCTGTACCGATCTGTAAGACTCTACTAAACTTTCTCATGACTGGTGAGACCTATTTAACCTAGCGCTCTGATACCAACTTCTCACGACCCATTTCCGGAGTCGTGATGGCGCCTGTCGTGGAATCAGGCAAGCCACCCATTTTATCCAACTAAATGCAAATTCCCATAAGATGCCCCTTTTTAACAAATTCTGAAATCAATGACAATAATAGTAAATCCAGTATTTTTGGATAAAACCAGTTTAGGAAATCAAAAGACCAAACCATAATAACCCCGGATCCAGTGTCACACAGTCTGATCTGCTAATACTAAATAAAATCAAACGAAATGACTAACATAGTCTGAAAATAAATATGACAGGTAGAAAGGAAAGAGAAGACGAGATCACGGTCGCCAGCTGCTACCTCGTCAACTCCGATGAAACTGATGCGCTCCCTGGCCCGAGCTGAACTCCTCTGTACCTGGATCTGCACACAAGGTGCATGGGGTAACGTGAGTACACCAACTCAGTAGTAACAAAACCAAACTATGGGCTGAGAGGTAGTGACAGACTAAACCTCCGACAATTCAAACAACAGTATATAAATTTGGACATGACAGTAATATATCAGGAAATAAATACGATGTATCAAGATATGCCTGTAAACCTGCATACTAGCATGAATGCATATAGAGTCATGAACTATGTGTACTCATTAATCAAGCTCTCACAAGGTGGTCCACTCAGTACTAGAATACGGCCTTCAGGCCCAGGGAAGTCCATCCCGGATATTACATGAACACAAGTGACACAGTCACTAATTACTGAGGAAACGGCTGATCCAGCCCTTACGGAGAAATCCATCTCCGGAACATAATAACCACAGAGAAATCCATCTCTGGAACATAACAACCACGGAGAAATCCATCTCTGGAACATAACAACCTCCATCTCCGGAACATAACAACCATAGAGAAATCCATCTCCGGAATATTTGTGCACTTACTGGGGGTGTAAAGACTCCGGAGAGGCTCCTTTCAGCCCAAGCGCTATATCAAGCCAACGAAGGCATGATTTTAGGATCGCTGCGGTGTGCAGTCCGACCTCATAACTGTCTCAAACTAGGCTCTAAGCCTCACTAGGTCAGTACCTTCCAGTCTCACTTAGAATGCTCTAACATAAGCAATGTAGCCCAAGCCAATGATAATATAAATAAACTAGAAACTTAGGAGACTGAGGCATGGAACATATACTATAACAGGACTGAGTACATGAAAGCAATAATAACAGATAGAGACAACAACAATCGACCATTTCAGTCTAAACACATCGACGTGAAGCCTTAACATTTATACTTAGCATGATTTCTATTTCGTTTCAGGTAATTACTACCTTCACAGTACAATATCAATCTAGGATAACCAATAGGCAGTTCCATGAGATGAACCAGGCTACCAATATTCGGTAAACGCCCGCATGCCCGTCATTTGGCAAGTGCGTCACTTTAATTAACAACAAATATCAAATAGTTTGGGGTTTCGAATCCTCTGTTCCAAGTTTGGAAGCGTTACTTACCTCAAAACCGGCTAGCGCACTACTCCACAGTGCCCTTGCCTCTAAATTCGGCCTCCGAGTGCTCCAAATCTACCAAGTTCATATTTTTATCATAAATTTATGCTTAAGGAATAAATTCCAATCGAAAAATATCAAATTTAACTCAAAACCCGAATTTGTTCAAAACCCGAACCCTGGGATCACGTCCCTAAATTCAGAAATTCTTATACCAAACTGTTCTTCATCATCTCATGAGTCCGTACATATAAAGAACACCAAAATCGGAGTCCGTTTGACCCCTCAAATCGACCCCTAAAGGTCTCTTATTCTCAAGCCCCAAAACCCCATTTTTCTACTGTTTTACCACGAATTTACACTGGTTTTATGTTCTATAATCACCCATGATCGAGTTTTAATAATCAAAATACTTACCTCTATGTAGAACAAGGATTTCCCTCTTCAAAATTCGTCCCCAAAGCTTTTTCCCGTACAAGAATGGTGTAAAATAAGGGTTAAGTCGCGGAAGGGTTTAATTAATTATGCCCAGTGATTCCTTCACCGCGATTGCAGACCCCCTGTCTTGATCGCGTAGCACCACTCTCCAACCCCACGCGGTCGCAACTCTCCTCATGCGATCGTGAAGACCAATCGACCTTGCCCCCACGCGCCTGCCTTATCCCTACACGATCGCAACACTCCTCACACGATCGCACTGCTCAACCTCTGCCCCTCACGATTTGCACTACGCGATCGCTAATGTATCCCTGCGATCACGTACAAGGACACCAGCAACAGAACACCGGATTTTTTTTTCCAACAGATTCCTAAGGCCAAAAATGCCCGTTAACCACCCGATATCAATCCCGAGCCCCTCGGGTCCCCAACCAAAGTTACCAACACATCCCATAACATCATTCAAACTTAGTTTCACTCTTGCAACACCAAGATTAACATCAAAACACCAAATTTATATTGGATTCAAGCCTAAGAACTTTGAAACTCCTAAAATTTGCCAACTACGCCGAAACCAATCAAAACATCTCCGATTTACCTAAAATTTTGCAGAAATATCCAAAATGACATTACGAACCTACTCCAACTTCCGAAATTCCATTCCGACCCTGATAGCCTATTTTTCACTGCCGACCGAAAATCACCAAAAACTAACTTTCGCCAATTCAAGCCTAATTCTACACCAGACATCACAAAAATATCCCGAACACATTCCTAATTCCCAAATCACCTAACGAAGCTATCCAAACCACAAAATTCACATTCTGAGGTCGTTTACCAATATGTCAACTCTCAGTTGACTTTTTCTATTATAAGGCTATCTTTAAAGACTAAGTTACTGAATTCTCATTTAACCATTTCGATTTCAAGCCTATCTAATCTAACACCTCAATAATAGAATAACCAATCCATGACAAGTCAATGACAGAAATAAAAATGCAAGTTCTACGTAACGACAGACCGGGTCGTTACAGTTGAACTACCAGCAAACTAAATATTTTATGTTAGTTTGAGTATATTGTTTCATATGTCATAAAGTGTTTTGGTATATAAATTGTGACGACCCAAAATGGGTCATCACCTATGTTATTACCTATCCCGTACATCCGAGGTCTTGAAAACCTCCTTTGTATTTGCCTCGATTTGCATGCACAGTCCAGACGTGTAGCCGGACAGCTTAAATATGAACTTCTGTGATAAATGCCAAGATTTGATATTTAAAATGAATAAATTTGACTTCGATCAACATTTTGGATAAATGGACCTGGACCCATGATTTGACGGTCCCGGAGGATCTGTAGTAAAATATGGGACTTGGACGTATGCCCGGAATCGAATTCCGAGGTCCCAAGCCCGAGAAATAAATTTTTGAGTTAACTTGTTTTCTGAAAATATTTAAGGAAAATGAAAATGAGAGCTGATTAGAAAGTGATGGTATCGGGCCCGTATTTTGGTTCCGGTGCCCGTTACAGGTCTTATATATGGTTTAGGTCCTTTCTGTAAAGTTTGGATGAAATCGGGTTTCGTTTGAAGTGTTTCGGACTTAAGAATGGAATACTTGATATTTTATGGAATTTGATAGGATTCATGGACTTTGAGGCTAAATTTGGTGTATATGATGTTGTTTTGATGATTTGATCGCACAGACAAGTTCGTAGAATGTTGTGTGAGCAATCTGTGAAATTTTGTGTCGTTCCGAGATGTATAGGTCAGTTCGGCACGTTGTTAGCGAAGTTAGAAAACTTAGAATTTCCTAAGTTTGGTTCTTGAGGTTTGGGGGTGTGAATTCGAGTTTTAGCGTTGTTTTCGGTGTTCCGAAGGCTCGAGCGAGTCCGTGTTATGATTTGGGACTCGTTGGTATATTTTCTCAAGGGCTCGGGTGGGCCCAGGGGCCTCCCGGACCCCGCACGAGGCCAAAAACCATCAAAAGCCACTGCTGGTGCACAACCACTGGTGTGGCCGCAGGTGCGGAGTCTTCGTCGCAGGCGCGAATCCGCAGGTGCGGAGTTTCCTTCGCAGGCGCGACTCCGCTGGTGCGGAGTATTCTTCGCAGGTGCGGGACCGCACCTGCGGTCCCAAAGTCGCAGGCGCGGAATCCCTGTGAGGCAGATTTATTTAAGGATCAAAACACGGGTTATCATCATATTTATCCATCTTTAACCCCCATTAGAGAGCATCCAAGTTTTAGGAACACCTCCTACAACCAGCCACTGTAGAGGTAAGTTATTATCTTCTATTTCTTTCTATAATGCATGAAATTTAACGGGTTTAATTCCTAAAAGAATCAAAAATCACAAAATTTGAATAAGAAATCCTAGGGCTTTGGGATAAATGAGTGAATTATCCCTTGTTAGCCACAAATTCGTGAATAAATTATATAATCTCGCTCCTTAGGATTCGGTTAATCTATTCCTCCAAGAATTTTCGAAATCCGAACGCGTGGGCCCGAGGTCAAAATTTCAAGAATCGTCAAGAATGCTTAAATTATGGGACTTCTTGTTAGTTCTCCTTCTTGGGACTGAAATTGACTTAATTATACTATGTTTGGCTAGTTGTGAGCCGTCAAGAGTAGTTTCGATGTTTCGGGCGCATTCGTTGATCCGGTCCTTTGTCCGAGGAGTGCTTTTTATCGAGGTGAGTCTCCTTTCTAACCCTGTAAGAGGGAAATGTCCCCATAGGTATTCTATGTGTTGCATGTATTGTTCTGGGGCTACGTGCGTACCACGTGGCGAGAGTCCGCACGTAGCGACTACGCCTATTATGTCCGGGTAGCCTAGGACCACAACATGCCTTGTATTCTACTTTGAAATGATTTAACTGTTATACGTTCTTGCTTGGATATAGCACTGTTTCCTTGAGTATTCCATTTGATTAAACAATTGGAAAGTTTCAATATGTGAAGTAGGCTTGATACTTGGTATATACATATTGTCTCTTTGCAATTTACATTCCGCGAGCGATATGTAAGTTTCCTTCACTCTTATGGGAGCGGACCGTATGCCACGGCGGATTACGAGCCGGTCGATCCCCGGTAGTGCACAGGGAAATAATTGAGAATGCACTCTTGGTTCAGGACGGTCAATCCCCGGCAGTTCATGGACGAAGTTATACCATGATACTACATGATTTCCTAATAAACGCACTCTTGGTACGGGCCGGTCGATCCCCGACACTACGTAGGCTTGATTATTGGTAAGCATGCTCTCTTGATACAGGCCGGTCGATCCCTGACAGTGCATAGCTACTCTTGGTATGATTACACGACGAGCATGCACTCTTGGTACGGGCCGGTCGATCCCCGGCAGTGCATAGCTACTCTTGATATGATTACGCGGCGAGCATGCACTCTTGGTACGGGCCGGTCAATCCGCGGCAGTGCATAGCTATTGTCCCTTATGACTCCAGCCAATTGTTTTACACACACGCGCGTATGTCTGCTCGGTATTGTTTTCCGACTTATGATTTGATGATGGTTTTGAGGAAGAATAAAAAGGGAGTTGCTATTGTTTTAGTGCTTATTTGGAAACTCTGTGAGTTCTTCTTAGTTATTGTACTCTGTTACATGCCTAATGTTTTCCTTACATCCTGACTTACATTATTATTGTCGGACCTTAGTGAGTATCGAGTCGACCTCTCATCACTACTTCTTCGAGGTTAGGCGGGATACTCACTGGGTACATATTTATGTATGTACTCATGCTGCACTTTCTTTTCTTCTGTACTGACTGTACATGTCTGGAGGTTGGTACGTCTGATTATCAGTCTGGTAGTAGATCCTGACCGGGGTTGGTTGTACTTCACGGTGAGCTGCTCTTCCTGACGATTCCTGGAAGCACCCTGGAGTTTCCTTTTGTTATTTTCCCCGTCTATTTCATTCATACTATGGGATTGTATATATTTATGTATTCTGGTGTATTCTGATAGTTTCCCGCGACACTCGTACACTAGTTCCTGACACTCATGTGCGTACATTTTGGGATTTTGGGCTGCAGTTCTATGCATATGTTTATCCTTTGACTCATGTATCAGACGTCTTATTTTCATGTCGCCGACTAATATCATGTAAATAAATGCTTAAAACTGGTAAAAGTTGGGTTAATTAATCATACGGGAAGAGTAACACTTAGTATAATCTATGTTGGCTTGCCTAACCCCGTTGTTCGGTGCCATCACGACCCGTGTGGGAAATTGGGTCGTGACATAAATACATGTCAACTCTTACCTTTGCATCATCCTCATCATTTCTACTGTTTAGCAATTTCAAAACAGTCTTCACAGAATCATCTATAAACAATCGAAGGCCATGTAGTTCTACAAATACATCCTTCCTAAAATCCTCTAGCTTTCCATCAACCTACAAGTTAAAAATATAGTAAATTGTAAATTTTATAATATGTCCTAACATAAATTAATAAATATGTGCAATTATAGATAGGACTATCTCAGAATGAAAAATTCTTTATATATTGTGAAGGTTGTTTATGAAATGTAGATACATTTTAGATAATTTGTAAATATATTGTAGTTCATAACATTACCTTCTCAATTCCCTTCTCTAACTTTCTGAGCTTCTTAGCCACAGAATCCTTGTCCTTTTGAGAATCTGTTTGTTTGGGTTCCAATGTTGGAGGATCAACATTGGGAACCTCAGATGATTGTTCACCTACTTGATCTTCATACTCAATTTTGTTTGGCAAAGTAAGCACTCCAATCTCTTCTCCAGATTCAATCATGCTTGTAAACTAAATGAGGAAAAAAAATAGTTAGTTCAACTAAGGCAGAAAATGTAGAGTAATTGTAGATATTATGAAGGAAAATGTAGACTCATAAAAAAATGAAAACTTTACCTTAATCCACTCGGGCTTTATCATCTTTTCATCAAAGACAGCTAGCCAAATCTGAACCTTAGTAGCTGACCATCTTAATATGCGAGGTATTGAGTCAGAACACCTCGTAGCAAACTCAGTGCTGACGGTCGAGCAACACTCATAAAGCCATACTTGCAATGCTAATGAGCATCCCCGTATGAGATAAGAATGTACATTGGGATTTACCCGGTGCCTAACAGATTCCATAACCCGATTGAATGATTTAATACCCCATGAGTATGACTCAAACTGACCAGACTCTACCAAATAGAACCTAAAGTGGTCTATAAAAGACACATGGTCTTTGTCAGAAGGGCAAACAAAGAATTCCAAAATATAAAGAATGCACAACTTGACTGCATCCTCGTCGTTTACCCAAGATCTATTTGTTACTATGTTTTTCAAATACCACTTCTCTACTTTTTTTTTTGGTTAGGAAAATAGTTGTTCATTAACTTGCTAACATAACTAGAACTATATGCATAATCTATAACCTGATTCACATAATTTAAACCGGTAATTAAAGCAAACTCTCTCAATGAAAAATTCATTTTTTCACACTTCAAGTGGACTGAAAAATATGATGCATTGGACTTAGTCAGTTCATACTTCATCAGAAGATGAATGGCTTGGTTTTGCATGCATATGGGGGGAGAGACAGTAAGTAACCAAAACATGTGTTCTTAAAAAGCTTCAAAGCATTTGGAGACAACATCTCTTTTATCTTGCTAAGAATGCTAGGATCACTCAAAGTGTGGAATCTAAGCACCCCATAATCCACCTTATGGGGAAAAATAATGTCCATTCTGCACAAAATGATAAATTATTTCACATTAGTAAAGTGCATAATAAGGAAACATTAATCTACATTTTATCTACAAATGTAACTACAAAATCACTACACATTAGTTAAAACCCAAACCATTTTCTACAAAAAAAGGCATCAACAAAAAAAATACATACAAATCTGCTTCAAATATTACATCCTACCAACACATATAACTACAAAACACTACAAAAATATCTACAAATATAAATATTGTCTACAAAAATGCAGGAAAAAAAAAGTAACTACAATATAACTACAAAATCACTACAAAAAACTATAATTATAAACTGTCGAACATCACAAGTACAAGTTATCTTCAAAATTGAGATAATTAATCTACACTTTAATAAAAACGTAAAACACAGATTTTTACATCCTAAAATCAAACTAAAAAACTGGAAACGAAACTAATAAATGTTTACCTTCAACAAAGTTTTTTTCTGAACCAATTTTGGGTGTTTTTTGGATAATTTCTTCATTTTTTGTTTTGAAGAAGCAGGAGACAACTTGGGTTTCTTTCCTGTTGGAATTTTTGAGATTTTTTCAGCAAAATCATCGTCTAGCAAAACCTCTTTCATTTTTCGTTTGAGTTGTTTGGATGGTGTAGAACTTCCTCCAGCATCTACATCATGTTTATGTTTTGTTCTAATTTCGGTTCGGATTTGTCTGGGAGATGAAGAATGAGCAGTCTCTTCAATTGCATGTCGAGATTTTACTTGTTTTTTAGGAGATTTTGGTGTTAACACCCCTAAATCAAATGAGGGGATATCACCTACTGTCAATTTTTTATGACTTTTTTTTGGAGATTTGATGTTCTTCATGGATTAACTTCAACTTGACTAAAATTGGGAAACAACTTTGTAGAATGATGAGTTCAATTTTCTGTAGAATGGAGATTGTGAATGAAGAAGGTGTGTTTTCTGTAAACAACAGCTAAACGTGAGGGAGTTATGGATAAACAGCAGCTAAACGTGGGGGAAGTGAGGGGTAAAGAGAGAGAATATTGGGATATACGGTCCTTTAATTAAGCAGTAAATAATTATACCCCTAAATTAATTATGGTATATAATTGGTAATTTAGTATACTAACTGTAATTAAATCTAACCTTAAACATTGAGGATAATAAGGTTTACTATGTGGTATAGGAATGTAAAAATTTCTTGTTTCAATTTGGCCTAATTTGAGGGCCCAAAATCCTAGGTCCAACCAAATTTCCCACATTACAACCCTAATCCCCTCCTCTATATAATCTAAGAGCTAATTAGATACAAAAAAATAGACTAAAAAATCGGCCCCCCTTTTTGATGGCCTCTTCTTCATTTTTCTCCCCTTAGAAAATCCGGCGACACGCCTAACCTTGAACAACCGCCGACGAACCAGCTTCACCTGTTGAAAAACCATTTTCGTCACCTTAAAAGCTTCCAAAATCGTCCCTCCCCCCCCCCCCC